>SKCR01034629.1:0-62696 GCA_019454045.1 Zanthoxylum bungeanum
CTTAGTTATGTTCACAACTAATATTGAAATTGGATTTTAAATACTTAGTGTGGTACATAAAATATATGTATTGATGTTCAGAATCCGCTATGAGCTGGATACTGACTTCAAGCCGAGATTCTCTGCGAATCGGAAACGGGACGAAAGTCGCTGTTTCGACCGTAGGTACCTAACTTTAGGAACTACCCTTCGGGTGTGTACTTAAATTAGGAACTATTATAATGTAACTAGTTTGACTAGAGACATTATCTCTATATCAGTGTTTAATCCGTTGCAGATAAAACCCTTATATTATAGAACACTAAGTGTTTTATTATATAAAGATGATACTGAGAAAATACATTAGATGTAAATAACAGAATTTATATTTTGAATATAAATAAAATCTCAAACATATAAAATGACAAATAAATAGCTCAAATTGATTTGATCAATAGAGACTTATTTGTGGCATTGTTGTCTAGGACACAATTTAACGAGACTCGTATATCCACACTTTTGAAGAGTGTGGTACTAGGACTGATTTGACTATTCAAATAAGGTCTGCGAATCTAGTTTATTAGGTAAAGTACCTAAAATACTATTTACTTGGTAATAGTATAAGTGCCACCGATCTGTTAGCCATATTCATGGTGAAGTTAGTGGGCCCATATCTAGCTAGGCTAGATGTGAACATGAATATTTCATGACCTTAAACGGATGTGGCATCACGTTATGGTTATGTGTTTCTTTTGAAGAACACAAATCGGAAACTTTTAGAGTTTCTACACGAAATAGACAAACAGATCGGCTATAGTATTATGCCGCCACGGTAAGACCGTATTGGAAAATACTTAAGCAGTAAGTTTCATATGTACTTGAAAGAGTATAGTATTCTTTCAAATGAGGACTCCTCCCGGAACACGTCAAAGTGACGGTGTGTCCGAACGGATTAACCGAATCATGTTAGACATGATAAGATTAATCAAGAGTCGCTCTAAGCTACCATTTCCTTCAACGGATAAGTTTTTAACAGTGCAATAACTTATTTAGAATAAGGTTCCATATAAATCTGTTTGACAGATGTCATATAGGATATGAACAGGGTAGAAACAAGGTTTCTCATTCCTGATAATTTGGGTATGCCAGGCATAACGTTTGGATGATACCAAACTAGGACCCAAATTGGATAAGTGCCAATATCGGTTATCCTAAGGGAAACCTTAAGTATAGTACTTGTAAATCTCACATGAGAACAATGTGATTGTTGCTCACCATACGGTTTTTCCTGAGAGGAATACCGATATGCAGTGGTCAGGGGGAGGATAGTGATACTCGATGAAAATCGGAGTAATACTGTTCTAGGCACGAAGTCCTTAATGGAACACAATAGTTCATCAATGATGAACTGTACCATTAATCTTAGAATACACAAGAACTGAGTAGATCGGATAGAGTCAGAAAACAACCTAGGTTATGGGTTTCTGATCTAACCTCATAAAGATGTCAATCTTATGAAGGTATATCCACCGACTACGTATTGAGGAAGTGATACGAGGTATCGACTCCCTATTATGGCAAGTGCCATGAGTCCGAAATGGATTCCATGTATAACAACTATTTTGGATACTAGTTGTTGTACCACAAGGCATTGTGCCTATTGGTACATTAAACGTCTTCAAGGAAGACATACATGGAAGGCAACATACCAACGTACAAAACTGGGCTTTTGACGGAAAGGTATCGTTATCAACATTGTGTTAATAACGATTCAACCTTTTACCTGTTGCCATGGTAAATCCATTTTGAAGATGCTTGTTGTAACTGCATATTTCATTTATGAAATGTGTCAGTTGCAGATCAAAATCGCTTTCCTGAAAAGGAAACCTTTTGGAGGATGCTTACAACATCCTGACGATTTTGTATAACCGACAAACAAGGTTTGCAGGTTATTCGATCCATGTTTGGATTGAAGCAAGCATAGGTTCTAGGAATTATCGTTTTGATGTAATCATAATGGAGTTTATTGATTACTCAAAACGAAATGATTCTTGTGTATATAAGGAGGTAGTGGGAGAGCACTGATAATTAAATTCCCATAAAACAATCGGTGAAAGCTTGGCTTTCATAGAAATTCTCCGTAGAATTTTGGGGAGCAACAACCTTTATTCAAGGAATAAAGATCTACAGGGATAGATTTAGAGTTGTTAACACTCTGGAAATTGTACATTTAAAATGTACTTGTATTGGTGTCTCATACGCTTCGAGCATATGGAGTCACAATCGGTCAATCCAAGTGATAGTCACTGGATTGAAGATTAAGAACATCTTTAGTATCTGAGAGAACTAAAAGATGTTGTCTTAAACTATGGAGATGGAGAACTTGAAGTGACTAGGATCACTGCTGCAAGTTTCCAAACCGGTAAATACTTCGGTACTATAAAAGTTTGAACACTGGGACAGTGAGCTGGAAATATTCCGAGCAAGATAACTGTTGCCGAATTAACAACAAATGCGGATTATTGCTGCAGCTGAGGCAGCAATAGAAGCCATTTGGATCGATAATAAATCTAATTAAATTAGATATAGTTCTTTTAGCAGCTGAGCTAGGCGTCAGCACAGGCTAAGGAATTAAAGGTCTCATCGATGATCCGGATATATACTTCTATATCATCTGATTCGTTCGGATCATACATCGTGGCGATGTGATGATCGTATAAATCGCGTCAGAAGACAATTACGTAAATCCGCTGACGAAAACCTTCCTCAGCAATTTGAGCGAACCGTACATAGTTCGGGTGTTAGACACTCGAGTGACTGGCTATGTGCCAAGTGGGAGATTGTTGGACAAAATGACCCATAGCGTCACTATTTGTATAGATCACGGTGTTGTTGTACAAATTAACTATGTGACAAGGAAATTGCACTCTCATCATTTGTGATTAGATCACCATAAAGTATATAAATGAAGAGAGGTCCATATGATTAGTTCCTGGATTGAGAATGATATGAGACAGTATCAATCCCCGAAGGATTAATCATTAAATATCCCTAGCCGGAGTATTATCGAGACAGGACATCGATAATGCGGAATAGGCTAGTATTGCACTTATGCGCGTTGTGAGGGCACAACGACATAGTTCTCATATATATAAGTATTGGATACTTATGCAAGTGCGATAGGAGGTCGTGTTTCACCGATGGTACGGAAACAGCTTCGCTCTGGATAGACTTTGGTCTTGGTGGTATAGGGCTTTAACCGGTTCTGCGTACACCACTTCTGGGTTTATCAGAGAGTCGTAGTGTATTGGGTGTGATGTCAAGACGGAAGTATCACTTCAGTCATATTGGAGATGATGTCACGCAGGATATGGTATTAGTGCTCTTAAGTGTTGCGCAACTAATCATGATATTGTGACCAGGTCATGAATATCCGATTATAGAGACTAGTTACCAGACATCCGACATATGCTTCGGACGGGGCAGACACTTATCCAGCCCCAGCCCTAGCACGTGACTATCCGATACTGGGTCGATATGCACAATACTACGGTATACTACGCTTGATACAGATCTATATATTCCTGTAAGAATATTTCTGGAGAATTGGTAGGCATGGCGCTTTGCTAGAAGCCAACCTTGTCTTGTAAATCGGTAAAAACGTAGTACGAGGTACTTAAGTGTTCGGATAATCCGACGACCGTATTTACTGCCAACATATCCGGAGATCTCATGGGTCGCTTCCTGAAGATTCACCGATGATGTATAACTCGCACTTAATTGATCTAGGATTAATTAGAAGAGAGAGAAAATTAATCTGGATTAATTGCGGAGATATTTTATATGGGATAAAATATTAATTAAAGAGAGAGAACGATTAATTTGGAATTAATCGATAAAATAATATATTTGATATATTATTAGAAATTGGATTTCGACGCGGAATTAAAATTAGATTTTAATTCGGGCGAACGGATTAATTTAGAATTAATTCGTTAGCGACGTGAATAGTGATTTCGCTAGGCGTAATCATTTAATTACGACGCGACGGAAAATTCGTTAATTTGGAATTAGCGAACCCGAGCCCGGGATTATTTGCGAGCGCATTCGCATTTCGAATTCGAGTGCGGCACGCAAGTCAAATCGTACGTCAAATCGCTAGTCACATCAAGCGTCAAATCAAATGTCACTTTGAGTGATATGACATGTTGTCACTTGATTTGAGTGATTGATGTAGAAGTTGAAAAAGCAACATTTGCTTTTTACTTTTTGACATTTGAATTAAAGTAATATATATATGTTTTATTTAATTTACTTGGTAAATATAATAAACATATATATTAAAGCTTTATATTCTCTCTCTCACAAGCAAGACATGCAAGACATACGGTCTTTTTCTTTTCCCTCTCTTTTCTTCTCCTCTCATTCACGGCTTCACTGCCGATTTCTTCTCCAAAAATTTCTGGTTTGACCGAAATTTTGAGAAGCAAATGAAGAAGAGTAGTGCTAGCACACACATTGGTTATATTATGGTGATAGGGAAACGAATTTGTGAGCTTGGAAAGCTTGAAGCTTGGAGCTTCCATGGAGTCTTCCATGGCCGATTATTGGAGCCTCAAACAGCCCCCAACCGAGCAGTCCACTGCATGAGGAAGCTATTGCCGAGCTTGGAGGGAGGTAAAAACGCAACTTGTTCTTCATTTCATCAAAACCCGTTCAATGTGAGTTTATTCCGCACCTCCTTTGATGTGTATTCACTCGTTTTTATGCATGATTTATGATCTTGGGACTTCATTGAAACTCAACAAGTATCCCGTTAAATATCACACAATCTTGACTTTGGCCAACAAATTGTATGATAATTAACTAGGTAGATCTCTAAGATCAATTGCATCCAATCCAATTCCTAGATCCAGTAGGCGGACATCCAAGTCCTAAACATAAATCTTATATATGCCAATACATCCAATGTATTACCTAACCTTTTTCCTCTGAATCAACTAAGCCTTGGCTTTGGCACAACAAACTTAGTGATCCCAGTCAAGCGCGACCCATTGACCATGGAAAGCTTCGTAATCAATGCCAACAAACCAAAACTTGGACAAGACACTGACATGGAACAAAGCTCTCGTGATTCAAACACATCCTCGACGGACAAAGGCCTTGACTTTGGCCAACAAGCCAATGCCGTCTTAGATCTTGAGCAAGAATCACTCAATGGAAGGAAAGACGCTTAATATTATTTGAGGGTTTTTCGCATGCAAATTGGCAACCAATTTATTATATTTGTTAAGGTCTCATCACCATACACCCTTAAATATGCATTCTAAACACATAATAAAGCGCATATGAAAAATAATAATGATATGCGGATGGATACTTTACACATTGATCCTAGATCAAATCTCTCCATTTGTCTCTCCAGCTAGCACATGTATTACTTCTACCCGTTACACTACACTTCTAAAGAAACCTCATTAACATTGAGGGGAATAGGTGAGAAGAGAATACAAAGAATATGAGGTGATAAGGCTGGACACGCAGGTCCAATTAATAAATCAAATTTATTACATAATTTCTAAAATTGTCACACCCATCTAATATCCATCTGATATACATTATTCATGCATCGCAACAATGTATTCAAACAAGCATGTTATCAATCAATCTAATCCAATTAATTAATCTGATAATTAGTGATCATCCAATGTTCAAACAACGATTTGATTTTGTTCGAGTCAAACTCGTTTTTGCGAATAAGTACTCAAAGTATGAATTCTCGAATTAAATTAAACTACATAATTAAATCCAATTCAATTTGTATTTAATTCTAATTCGCCATTTAATTCCAAATTAAATATTACATTTTATTTACGAACCTTTATGACTTAAATTCCAAATTTAATCACGACGGGTCTCAAAGCCCGATTAACGTCCAACGTTAATTTAATTAAAGTCCAATGGGCATTTAATTAATTTCTCGAGGCGTGGACTTTTGGTCAACTCGGGTCAAACCCAATAACCAAAGTCCAATCCGGGAGTTACCCCATATGCCCAGAAATCAATTTAGGCCCATTAGGCCCAATTAAACTTTAAAGGTCCATTAAGTCGCATTATGGCTTTATGGAGGCGGTTTTGGGCCCAATTGGATCCAATCCATTTGGCCTAAACCTAACTTGGTACAACCAAGCCCAATTAGCCCAATTACAACACAACAAGCCCAAATCCAATTTAAGGCCCAATTAACTAAATCACTAAAATCCAATTTTACAATTTAATTAATCAAAGTGCATTAACATAATTAATCACCCAAGTCATTATTTCCAAAACACAAATTAGGCTCATTAATCATGCTCATCATTATTAAATTATGTCCAACACAATTTAACATAAATCAAACCCATTTACATGCTCACTTTGTGTCTCGGCAATAGGGTTTATTGTTAAATTGCAAATCCAATCCAATTGAATCCAATTAAACATTACATCAATATACCCAACATGATTCTAACTCATCTAATGAATCAAAAAATCAAATTTCCAAGACATCAAATTTAGGGCACCATTCGGCCAACACCAAAAATTGGGCAAATTTGTTCCAAACAATTTTTAATCAAATTGATCCAATCAATCATCAATTAAAACACATTCAAGCATACTTAATCATCCAATTTCATAATTGCATGCTCAAATTCATTTTACCCAATTTCATGCTTTGTAACATAGTTGGCAATTTGGGGATTTTATGTCCCATTCGAATTCAATCCAATTAATTCCACAATCGACATTAAATCATATTCCCGAATGATTTCAACTAATCCAATGAATCAAAAATAAAAAAATCCCAAGACATTTAGGGCATCACATTTTCGGCCAAGGTAAGAAATTTGGGGAAAAATGTTCCAAACATAATTTCAACAAATTGATCCAATCAATCCATAATTCAAACACATTTAAGCATACTAATCAATCCAATTTCATTAATCATGCTCAAAATCAAGTTTACCCAAATTTTAAACCTTAACATTTTTCATGCTTCAACTAGCTCAAGATACCATTGTTAGCAATTCTAATCCCAAGATCAAAAATCAAGCATGAAATATAAGTGAATACATTCGAGAAGTTGCAGAATACTTACATCGATCGGTTGAACGACGAGGAGACGAACAAAAATAGAAAATCTGCTTGGCAGTGGACTGCACAGCTCACGGCAGTGATGCTTTTCCATCTCATATTTTTGAGCTCCAAGCTTCGTCAAACGATTCTCGGCTCATTGGTAGACTTCCCTATCACCTTCGCATTGATCCCAGAGTGTGCTAGCACTCTCGATTTTGCCACAAAATCACCCTTTGCTTCCCATTTTTCTCTCTTGGTTCTCGGCAGAACTGCCAAACTAGTGGCAAGAAAACAGCAGCCCATTGGGCGAAAATGAGAGAGGAGAGGAGAGAAGAAGAGTTGTGATGGATTTGGAAAAGGTGTATCTAATACCCAATTTATTTTCCAAAATTAATTTACTTTATATTTGCCTTCAAAAAGTCAAACATTAATGCCAACAACCAATCCATCACTCAATCAATCAAATCAATCAATCAATTGTCACATCACTCAAAGTGACATGATTTGACGCTTGATGTGACACTAGATGCGACTAGCGATTTGACGCTTGATTTGACTTGCGTGCCGCACTCGAATTCGAAATGAGAATGCGCTCGCAAATAATCCCGGGCTCGGGTTCGCTAATTCCAAATTAACGAATTTTCCGTTGCGTCGTAATTAAATGATTACGCCTAGCGAAGTCACTATTCACGTCGCTAACGAATTAATTCTAAATTAATTCGCTCGCCCGAATTAAAATCTAATTTTAATTCTGCGTCGAAATCCAATTTCGTTTAATATATCAAATATAATAATTTACCGATTAATTCCAAATTAATAGTTCTCTCTCTTTAAAGATATTTTATCCTAGATAAAATATCTCCGTAATTAATCCCAGATTAATTTTCCCTCTCATCTAATTAATCCTAGATTAATTAAAAGTGCGAGTCATACGTCATCGGTGAATCTTTGGGAAGCGACCCATGAGATCCCCAAATATTTTGGTAGTAAATTCGATCGTCGGACTATCCGAACACGTTAGTACCTCGTACTACGTTTATACCGAATTACAAGACAAGGTTGGCCTCTAGCAAAGCGCCATGCCTACCCAATTCTCCGGAAATATCCTTACAGGAATAAAGGATCTGTATCAGGCGTAGTATACGTAGTATTGCGTATTTCTATCCAGTATCGGATGATCACATGCGAGGCCTGGGGCTGGTACAATGGCTGCCCCGTACGAAGCATATATCAGATTACGAGCAACTAGTCTCTTTAAAATCGGATAATCATGACCAAGTCATATTATCCCGACGGTTGCAACCTTATATAGAGAACCATTTCTGTATCCCTATGCGATCATCAACTCCATATGACTGGAGTGACACTTCCGTCTTGACATCACACCCAACACACTATGATTCTCGATATACCCAGAATTGGCGTACACAGAAACCGGTTAAAGCCCTGGACGACCTCAACCAAAGTATATTGATTGTCGTATGCATTAGCGGTGCAAGTCTCAAGTTAAGACCAAATACACCTACCCTGATTTCGGATTTCCATAGACACATAGTCATACTACCAATGGAATTCTGAGGGGGTCTTATCCAGAGCGAAGCTGTTTCCCGTACCATCGGTAAAACATAACCTCCTATTACACTTGCATGAGTATCCTATACCCAAATATATGAGAACTATACCGTTGTGCCCTCACAACGCGAACAAGTGTAATACTAGTCTCTTACGTATTTATCAATGTCCAATCTCGATAATACTCTGACTAGGGATATTTAATGATTTATCCTTCGTGGATTGATATTGTCTCATATCATTCTCAATCCAGGAACAAATCACAGGGACCTCCTATCATTTATATATCTAGGTGATCTAATCACAAATGATAAGAGTGTAATTTCCTTTGTCACATAGTTAATTTGTACAACAACACCGTGATATGTACAAATAGTGACGCTATGGGTCATAATTGTCCAACAAGTATCACTCCAGTCATAGTGGAGATGATGATCACGTAGGATACATAACTTGTTCTCTTATATGCTGCATCTATCGGGATATTATGACTAGGTCATGTTTATCCGATTATAGAGACTAGTTACCAGAGATCTGATATGTGCTTCGTACGGGGCAGACATATTTCCAGCCCCAGGCCTTGCACGTGATATCTGATGCTGGATCGAAATACGCAATACTACGTATATTACGCCTGATAGAGATCACATATTCCTGTAAGGATATTTCTGGAGAATTGGGTAGGCATGATGATTAGCTAGAAGCCAACCATGTCTTGTAAATCGGTAAAAACGTAGTACTAGGTACTTACGTGTTCGGATAGTCCGACGACCAGATTTACTGCCAACATATCCGGGGATCTCATGGGTCGTTTCCCAAAGATTCACCGATGACGTATGACTCGCACTTTATTAATCTGGGATTAATTAGATGAGAGATAAAATTAATCTGGGATTAATTACGGAGATATTTTATCTGGGATAAAATATTATTAAAAGAGAGAGAACGATTAATTTGGAATTATTCGATATATTATACGAAATTGGATTTCGAAGCGGAATTGAAATTAGATTTTAATTCGGGCGAACGAGTTAATTTAGAATTAATTCGTTAGCGACGTGAATAGTAATTTTGCTAGGCATAATTTTTTAATTACGTCGCAACGGAAAATTTGTTAATTTGAAATTAGTGAACCCGAGCCCGGGAGTGTTTGCGGGCGCACTCGCATTACGAATTTAAGTGCGGCCCACAAGTCACATCAAGCGTCAAATCACTTGTCACTTTGAGTGATGTGATGTCTAGTCACTTTTGATGTGCATAGTTGATGGAAGTGGTTGTGGCTTTAATTGCCTTGACTTTTTGAAAGTGGTTTTTTGGTAAATGAATTTTGAATTCATTTAATGTGTATTAGATACCAAAATCAAAACAACCTACAACATCTTCATCTCTCTCACTCTCTCCTCTCTCACGGTCTTGGACCACTTTTCTTTCTCTTTTGGCTTGCAAATGCCGAGAGTTTACAAGGGAGAATATGTTGATTTTATGGCAAAAATCACCAAGAGCTAGCACTCAATAGAGGACATACAAAGGAGATAGGGAACTAATTTCATAAGCATGGAATCACCATTCGAAAGCTTGGAGCTTGGAGCATTAATGGAGGACCATGGCCGAATTTGGAGGAGCACAAAAATCTGTCAAAACCGAGAGCTTCAAGGGAGCAAAGATTTTTTTTGTGTTTGTCACATCGCTCAACCGATCATTGTAAGTATTCCGCAACTTCTTTGAGTATTCGTACATATGTTTCATCGCTTGATTTGATCCTTGGGACCTAATAGAAACCCAACACCTGAAACATAAGAAAATAGAAATAATAAGTAAAAATAAATTAGACACAGGTAAATATATCTAACCTCAAAATTAATAGTGAAAGATAAATAAGTCTCTGTCAACGGCGTAAAAAACTTGATCGGTGAAATCCCTCACGTAACGCAAGCACATGTATCGCTCAAGTAGTATAAAATGTATCGATCCCACGAGGAATTAATTCCTAAGCTATTAATTTATGAAGCCAAATATTTACGAGTATCTAATAGATTGGTTGTTTGATTGGTTGGTGATTTTAAACTAATACAAGTAAATAAAACAATGCAAATGTAAGTGAAAGGAAAATTCAATATTATAAAACTATCCAGGGTTGTGAATTCTTCTAATATCTTTTAAAGATGAAGTGGTTATCTCACATTTATGCAATATATTGGTTTATTATCCTGGAACACGAATTTATGCAAAAGCCTCTTCTGATGGTCAGATACAAACATCCAGTATAACCCAATTAATCATATTTCTATGTCAACCAAGTTACCTGAATTCATTAAGATTAAGTTCCAATTATGGCTACCCCCATCTGACAGGTATATACCTATTCTGTAAGGAAATCTATTAAGGTTATCTATCCTTAAGTGAGATCGTGAGCTATTGAGTCTAAGGCTGAAACCTAAAATCTTTTTTCAAAGTTCATTTTAAGTTTACCTTATCAATCTTATTAATGGCCAGTTAACAAGAAGCATTAAGCTTAAGGCTCAATAAATAAACCTTTATATTACCCAAACTATAAAATAACCCTTATAAGTCGGTGATATTGTAATTCATCATAACCCAAGATATGTTATTTAGTTATAACACATATCTAGGACTAGTAAAAACATAAATAAAGAAAATGACATAATGTAAAACTGGAAATTAAAAAGATAAAAGAAACAATAAAGAAAATGTTGGGATTAGATGATCCACTTTTATTACTTCTATTTTATATATCTCCCTTATTATAATATATAAACATTGCATGACATTACCAACCGACCATAAAGGCGGTATCCTGATTAAGTCTGATTTATGATTAATTCCAACCGACCATAAAGGCGATATCCAATTTATTCAAGTTAAATTCATTTTAATTAAGTCCAACCGACCATAAAGGCAGTATCCCATTAAGTCAGGTTTTAAATAGTTTATATATTATAACTAAGGGAGATTAATCTAAATATTATTAATAAAAGCTTAACCTTTAACCCCAGCAGAGGGGAGTTACCTCCTCATACTGAACATTAAAAATAAAGATTGAAAAGTAAAGTAAAGAAAGTACTATTGCGTAAAATAAAAAATTAAATACATAAAGCTGTAAATAAACAAATAATCAAATCTTTGATTATTGGGGAGTATATTTCATTGGTCCATTTCTACCATCTTTTGGATTTTTATATATCTTATTTACAGTTGATTATGTTTCAAAATGGATTGAGGCGATTCCTTGTCGAAACAATGATCACAAAACTATGATTAAATTTTTAAAAGAAAATATTTTAAGTCGATTTGGAATCCCTCGTGCCATTATAACTTATGGAATTACACATAAAATTTCCACCTCCTATCACCCTCAGACAAATGGTCAAGTTGAACTAGCAAATAGGAAAATCAAATAAATTTTGGAAAAAAAGGGTCAACCCAAATCACAAAGATTGGTCTCTTCGACTGACTAAAGCACTTTGGGCATATTGAACAGCTTTCAAAAAATCTTTGGAATTATCTCATTATGATCTAGTTTATGGAAAACCTTGTCATTTGCTTGTAGAACTTGAGAATAAGGCATATTGGGCTATTAAAGCATTTAACTCAAACCTTGAAAACGGTACTCCAGAACGTAAACTGCAATTAAATAAACTTGAATAGTTAAGGAATGATTCATATGAGAATTCAAAAACTCTTAAAGCTAAAACTAAAGCTTTTCATGATAATTGAATTTCACGAAAAATATTTGAAATTGGTCAAAAGTTTTATTTTATAATTCTCTTCTTCATTTATTTCCTAGAAAATTGAAATCCAAATGGAGTGGCTCATTTATTGTGAAGCATGTTTACCCATATGGAGCTGTTGACATTGAGAATCCTAGGGATAGGGATGTATTTAAAGTAAATGGCCAACGTCCGAAATCATTTTTGGACTATTCAAATTTTCAAGAATCTTTTTCCCTTCAAACCCAGTGTATTATGATTGATGTATTATGAGGTGTTATTTTCTTTTCTTTTCTTTTATATTTATCTAATTTTCATTTTTTCTTGAGTTTTGTAGTATTTTTTTTTGTCAGAGTCTTGCACTCCAGTTAAATAGCGGATAAAAGTACTATGTGACTCTAAGTCTGTTCTTTCAGTTTCCTAAAATTATTGATATCCTATAATCAAGTAATGGAATAAACTCTCGCAACACTCCATAATCATTTTCCTTCTCTCCCCAAAAATGCTCTTATGAAAATTTACAAAGCACGCAACGAAAGAAGGAGGCTTCTTATGATCCATGGTATTTTTAGTGATATTCGTTGGGTAATTGAAGCAAGGGTTCGCTTGGCAGGTGAGTCATCTGACTCTTTCATTTCTTACATGCCTGGTTTAAGGAAAAGCACCTATGTTAAGAAACGAAGAGCCAAAAAATTAGGTGTTTGTTATAAATGTGCACGCTGGAAGTTCTTTAGGAATGGTTTCTAACAATTGAGAAGACAAAATTGAATTCATTAGAGATGGCTTGAGTAAGGAGTCTTTAGATGATATATCATTGACTCTTGAGATGCATCTCAGTGGACATGTTCATCGAGTGATTCACAATTTGCAAACCCAATTTCAAAAAGAAATACAATAATACAGTCTCGAGAACCTGACAAGAAAATTGGATGGGAAGCATATCCCCGACCCATAGAGGGCGTTCAAGTCGTTATTAGACGTAAAACCAGAGGAAGATGTGAGCCACAATCACAACTAACAGTACATATTGTTTCAATTTATTACTTTGATATCCTTTGCTTTAAATTACTTTTTTGATTTACTTTAATTTATTGTTTTGATTTCCTGTACTTTAATTTTCCCGACAGTATATAAACTTTTTGACTTTCACGATCTATTTTATTATTCATTTGATAATTATCATTTTGTAGGTACTAGTCCTTTTATTACTCACCCTTTTTCAAGATCCATAAAAACAACTCGTCATTTCTCTTTTCGATACATCCAAATAAGAGAGAGTAAAAATGGAGAAAACTTTAAGGTGACGAGTCACGAATATATGTTTATTTTGTGGAACTATCTCTAGTACTAAACCAGAATTTGTTGAGGATGCAAAAGAATTGGGTAGAGTTATGACGAAAAGAAACATACACTTAGTATATGACGGTGGCAATCTCGGACTGATGGGATGTGTTTCAAAGACCGTGCAAGAATGAGGCAGTCAGGTTTTAGGAATCATCCCAAGAACTTTGGCAGGCGGATATTTCATCGGAAAATCAAATGAAGAATAATACATTGTCTCATGTAAGTCTTAAAGACTCATTGAAATGATTAATCAAGCTGACGCTTTTATTGCTTTACCAAGTGGGCTGGGCATGTTGGAAGAAATATTCACAGTTGCGTCATGTGCAAATGTGAACATTCACTGAAAACATGTTAGATCATTTTTTCGATTTTCTTTTAGTATTTCTTGATGATGTTAAAAGAATCGGTTCATTTCAAAACTGGCAAAAGATATTTTTCTTACTGTAGGAACAGCTACTGAATTAATCGACCGACTGTTAGCCTATAAACCAAAAATCGACTCAATTATTTCCAAGTTGGATTGGTCAAATAACAATTGTGGGAAGAAGTGTAGAGTGGACTTGAATATTAATATGTAAATTTTTGGGTTAAATATTAATGTTGTTGACTCAATTGTCTTTTCCATATTAACCAAGTGATGTCTTCTAAACTCTACTTCTTTTTATTTAGACATTGGGGACAATGTCTCAATTTAGTTGGGGGGAGTGGATTGTTGACAAGATAGTTTTCGTTTTTTATGTTTTCCTTTTTGTAAAAAAAATATTTTTATTTTTGTATTGTTGTTTTTGTTTTGTTGTTGTTTTTTGTGTAAAAAATTTATTTTGTGTTTTTATTTGAAAAATACACATAAACCAAAACAAATTTTTGACTAACCAAGTGGAATTATTGTTCAGAGATGGTAGTGTAAGGAGTTTTCACTCTTGAGTCGCATCTCATTGTATTTTGTAACAAGTTATTTTTGTTCATTTTTTTAATCATTTAAATTTGTGAATTCTCCATAATATTGATTAAATTTGATCTTCATATGCTCATTTGATAGGTATTATCAACATACACTGTAACATATGATCAGGGATTGTAAGTGAAAATTTTATAATATTCACTTCTCTAGTTTGTTGGAGGTAGCACCTAAAGGTATTGGAATTAATATTTTTATTCAAAATAAAACTAACTAAGCTTATACTTAGTAATTGTACATCTTGCCTCAGCAAGCAGTGATTATTCACATAAAAAGATATGGCTTGAGTTAGTTTTAAGAAAATGATAATAATCAAGCTTTTACTTAGTAAACAGTATCTTGTCTCAGCAAGCAGAAATATGTTTGTGAATAAGTTCGATTTTGTAAACTCTCTAACTCAAGCAATTAAGTCATAGCGATATTTTAACACTTAGTGTCTTATGGCCAACTGGTCTTGGAGTCACTAGCCCAAAGCTCATTACATGGGTTAAAGAGAAAGCTTAAAGAATTCATAAACTTCTTCTTTTTGAAATCTAAGATACTAGTAATTAAGTCTGTAGGGGTGTCTTAACACTTAGTGCCCTAAAATCAACTAGTTTGGGAGTCATTGGCACAAAGCCCGTTACAAGGGTTAAAGATGTGTTATTATTAAAAAAAACTATTCTTTGTATATAAATAAAATGTCATTGCCAAAAGGTGTGAATTCTGATATACCTTTAAGATAAAATATACTTTCTTTTCAACATGACCAATGAATATTGTGGGCACAATGAATTTATTGATACTTTCTCTTATTGGTGTAAGGAAGAAGGGTAAAAAGTACAGGAGAATTTATTTATTTGATAATTTAAAAAGAAATAAAATAATTACTAACTTGGATAAGAATTTGTCTTTTTAGTTTTCGCTTACATTACTATGGACTATTAATAATTTGGTTGGGGTGTGATTGATAGTAAAATGTGTACATTTAATAAATAGAAAGTAATTATTTTACACTTATAGTTTCATTAATCCACTTTAATCTAGCACATTTATGAAATAATAATTAAATTTATGTTTTATATATTTTTATTGTGATTTTTATTTCTTATGTAGGTAAAATAAGACTTTGGATGCATAACTTGAAAAATGGACGTGACATTTGGATTATGGAGGCTAGAAGCTTAAAAAGGTGTTTTAACAGTGTATAATTTTAGAAATTCCAACTTTGCACATTTTGTGTATTTGACCATAACATTTTACCCTGATATCGGATTGAGACGATTCTAGTTCCAAATGAAAGAAGACTCAATTATCAACAACTTTAATGTACAAGATTTTCTAGTATTGAAGTTTGGAAGGTCGAAATTGATAACAAATCCAAAATGTGTTATATGTAATTATCAAAGAGAAAAATAAAAATAAACAAAACAAAACAAATATATATATATATATATATATATATATATATATATATCATGCAATTTTATTTGCATGGAGGGTGCTGATCCTTAGCACCTTAGAAAATCAGTTCAATTCCATAGTTTTCTACAAACATTTGTGGAGTTTCAGCTCTTGTGTGTTTTAATTTTTTAAGCTTTGTTGTAATTTCTTTTTTTCCAATAATAAAATGATGCAAGTTTTATTCAAACCGATAGTATATTGTTTCATATTGTTGGGGTAAAGAGTGAAGCTCTTAATATGAAAATATAGATTATTCTTACTTATATTATAATATATGAATTGTAATTTAAAGACTAATATTTAATTTAAATCTGGATTAATTATTAGTAAACTTTGTTACCGCATATATGACTGGTTTTATTTATTTGGCATAATGAGTACCTAACTGGACTTGTTATAGAGAAATGTTATCACCTCTTTTATGGCTGATTTTATAAGTTTTAGCATAATTAATTTGCTGAAATAAATTAACTGGGTAATAATGACAATTTATATATTATAAGTAAGATTTCTCTATATTTGAATATTAAAAGTGGATCCACTAGCCTTAGCATTTTATTTTATTATTGCAGTCCAATTCAAAATTATCATCACTTCAAACAATTCAATCTTTATATTTTCACTCGAATTATTATTTTATTTTACAAAATTTCTTCTCTGTGGATCGACCCCGGACTTACATGGTTATTTAATATTTCAAGACACTTATATTATGGAGTAAAGAACCACTCTATGAGTTTGTCAACCAGATATATCATGAGTCTGGCCGTACATTTTACATGAACCAGATAGATAACAAACGCAGAAAGATGCAGTGCTACAGTAATAGGCTAGAAATAACATGGTAATAATAAAAGTGAATATAAGGCAGGAACAATAGTAATAACATGTTGAAAACATTAATAACTAGATACGGTCGGATGTTTTTCTAATATAGTCTGATATTTTTATAGTTGTGTATGTCCGGCCAAACATTGATCAAGTCCGGCCGGAGATACTACGCGTCAGAACAGCAATGTAAAATGCAGTAAATAAAGATCAGTGAGCCTTCAGGTTGTACCTAAGTGTAATTAGCTCGGAAATACCTCTGATACGGATTGCTTGCCGGAAAAGGAAAACTCTCGAGATTTTGTCGGATTTGTTCATTATTTTTCTCTCTTGATCTCTCTAAAATGTTAGAGTTTCAGGTTTTACAGAACTTAGGATCCACATCATAGCTAAGACTTTTCTACCAAGATTTTTGGATTCCCCCATTGTGAAGAGTTTGGGTACTAATTTATAGTGCCTGGATTGGATTTAAAAGGGAAGGGGGAATCAAATCCCCTCATTATTCTAGTGATTGTCAATCTGCATTGTCAGCTACAACTCAATCTATGTCCATCCAGATATTTATTTCAAAATAATGTCTAGCCGGATATAGTCGGATCTCATGGATTCAGTAATTGATAATATGTACACTCGCTGACAGCTTGATATATATCCGGCCAGATATTTATTTTGAATATATGTCCAACCAAAAATTAATCAGACCCATGATTTCAGCGATTGACAATCTGCACACTCACTAACAGCCTTTCATATGTCCTGCCAAATTTAGGGCTTTCAATATATATTTGATCGGATATTATGGGATGAGAAAAAGATTGACCGAACATAAGTGATGTCTGGCTGGACTTGGCTATTTTCTGAATTCACTGGAGTTCCCTTCTCTTGCGACATATATCCTTGCAAGTTCGAAACCTTTAGGTAGTACCCCCAAAAGACTCGTCAATGGGCTATGCGTAAAAATACAATGTCTATACATGCTCCCCTATCGCACATGTGTTGTGCTCATGTGATCAATGGGAAACCATATTTTTATAATTTCATTTGTTATGCATGCTTTGCATGAAAATGCTAATGAGGCTGATTTCTGACTTCCCGAGTACATGGCACAACACATTTTTCCAAAATGGTTCAATGATTCAATGATGAAAAATGACATGCAGCCTTAAAAATATCGTCAACCCATCATGCATGTTATGAATTTTTGTTTTTCTTGATGCATAGGTTGACATTATATATATCATCTTATATCCTGTGAGATACAACCATGTGCAGGAATTCAGGTTTCCTACTAGATTGTCAGCCTTAAGCTACTATGAACTCACTCCTCTTGTTTCCCACTTAGGATACCCAATCATACTCTTATTGTTGGTGTATGAGGCGGAACTCGGGTGTAATGAGCCATATGTCTTTTCAGCTTTAAACCATTCCTGCTCACCATCCTTTCACTACACAGACTCACTGAGCACATTAAAGTTCATGCATGCATGTATTTCATACAAGAATGACAAACAATTCAAATTTTGTTTATGCATTTAATTATCTTCCTCTATTTTTGATGGTTTATAATGCATGCATGTCACTATGCCTTCAGATTTTAGTCAACTCATCATGCATGTTATGGAACTCTCTTTTTTCTTAATGTATGGGTTGACATTATATATTTCATATTGTATCCCTGTGAGATATAACCATGTGCATAAATTCAGGTTTCCTACTAGGTTGTCATTTTTGGGCTACTATGAACTCACTCCCCTCATTTCTCACTCAGCATACCCGAGCATATTTATGTTGTCGCTGTATGAGGCGGAACTAGGTACAATGAGCCACATACTTTTATCGGATAATCATGACCTTGTCATATTATCCTGAAAGTTGCAACATATTAGAGTATCAGTTCTGTATCCATGCGTGATCATCATCTCCATATGACTGAAGTGATACTTCCATCTTGACATCACACCCAATACACTACGATTCTCAATAAACCCAGAAGAAGCATACACATAACCTATTAAAGTCCCGGACGACCAAAACCAAAGTGCACTGATTATCGCAAGTATTAGCAATGCAAGTCTCAGGTTAAGACCAAATACACCTACCCTGATTCGGATTCTCATAGACACATAGTCATACTACCAATGGGATTCAGAGGGGTCTATCCAGAGCGAAGCTGTTTCCGGACTATCAGCAAACAGATCCTCCTATTACACTTGCATGAGTATCCAATACCTAAATATATGAGAACTATATCGTTACGCTTCCATAATGCGCATAAGTGCAATACTAGTCTATTCTGCATTATCGATGTCCAATCTCGATAATACTACGACTAAGGATATTTAATGATTAAACCTTATGTGAATTGATATTGCTTCATATCTTATTAATCCGGAACTAATCATAAGGACTTTTATCATTTATATATTCAAGTAATCTAATTACAAAATGATAAAATAGCAATTTCCTTTGTCACATAGTTAATTTGTATAAAAACCACAATGTCTTTTACAAATAGTGATGCTATGGGTCATAATTGTCCAACAATCTCCCACTTGGCCTATAGCCAATCACTCAAGTATTTAACACCTGAACTATGTACATGTCGCTCAAACTTTTGCTGAGAAATAGCCTTCGTCAACGGATCTGCAATGTTGTCATCTGATGGGACCTTTCGATCTTCACATCGCCATGATGTATGATCTCACGAATCAGATGGAAATGTCGAAGTACATGCTTGGATCGTTGATGAGACCGCGGTTCCTTAGCCTGCGCTATAGCCCCGTTATTGTCACAATACAAAGGAATGGGCTCAGCTGCTAACGGAACTACTCCTAATCCAATTAGAAATTTACGGATCCAAACTGCCTCTTTTGCTGCCTCAGCTGCAGCGATATATCCGCTTCTGTTGTTGAATCGGCAACAGTCTCTTACTTGGAAGATTTCTAGCTCACTGCTATGTTGTTCAAACAAAATATGTACCCGGATTGTGACTTACAGTCGTCTTTATCGGTTTGGAAACTTGCATCGGTAAACCCAGTTACCTCAAGTTCTCCATCTCCATAGACTAAGAAAGCATCCTTAGTTTGTCTAAGATACTTAAGGATGTTCTTAACCGCAACCCAGTGACCCTCACCTGGATCGGCCTGATAGCGAATACACATGCTTAAAACATACGAGACATCAGGTCGCGTACATATCATGGCATACATGATCGATCCGAATGCAAAAGTGAACGAGATATGACTCATGTTGTCTCTCTCATCTTGAGTTTTAGGACACATGTCCTTAGATAGAAAGACATCATGTGACACTGGCAACAGTCCCATCTTAGACTGATCCAAGTTGAATCTTTTCAATACTTTGTCAATGTACGAGCTCTGGGAGACTCCAAGCAGCTTTCTAGATCTATCCCGGTAGATCCTTATTCCTAGAATAAAAGTCGCTTCTCCCAGATCTTTCATGTAGAATTTTAATGAAAGCAAAGCTTTCAACGATTGTAGCATGGGAATGTCATTGCCAATAAGCAATACATCATCAACGTAAAGGACAATGAATTTCAGTGCGCTCCCACTAACCTTCTTATATACACAAGGATCATCCTCATT
This sequence comes from Zanthoxylum bungeanum, assembly GCA_019454045.1. Taxonomy (NCBI): domain Eukaryota; kingdom Viridiplantae; phylum Streptophyta; class Magnoliopsida; order Sapindales; family Rutaceae; genus Zanthoxylum; species Zanthoxylum bungeanum. The sequence continues at coordinate 20,574 of SKCR01034629.1, forward strand.
TTGAACGAAATCAAATTCTTTTATTATCTCATCAAAATGTTAGTTCCAAGAACGTGATGATTGCTTCAATCCATAAATGGATCGATTTAACTTGCAAACCTTGTTTGCATGTTTTGGTAAGACAAAACCATCAGGCTGTTGCATATAAACATCATCCAAAAGGTTTCCGTTAAGGAAAGCAGTTTTGACGTCCATCTTCCATATTTCATAATCGAAATATGCAGCAATAGCAAGCATTATCCGAATGGATTTAATCATGGCAACAAGTGAAAAAGTTTCATCATAGTCGACACCATGTCGTTGACGATACCCTTTTGCTACAAGCCTAGCTTTGTATGTTTGTATATTGCCATCTATGTCAGTCTTCTTCTTGAATACCCATTTACAACCAATAGGCTTTGCGCCAACTAGTGCATCAACCAGTGTCCAAACTTGGTTGGTATACATGGAATCCTTTTCGGACTTCATGGCATCTTGCCATAAAGCGGAGTCGATACCTTGTATCGCTTCCTCATACGTAGCTGGCTCATTATCCTCAATAATAATAATATCTATGTAATGTGAGATCAGAAACTCATACCTCTTAGGTTGTTTTCTGACTCGCTTCGATCTACGCGGTTCTTGTGTATAAGAAGATTGTGGTACAGTCTCATCCCTGATGAACTCCAATTTTCATTGGGTTCTACTTTCCTCCCACTTACCACTGCATTTAGGAATTCCTTTTCGACGAAAACCGCATGTAGAGCAACAAATACCTTATTCTCTTGTGGGTGGTAGAAGTAATATCCTTTGGTTTCCCTAGGATAACCTACAAATAGACACTTATCCGATTTGGGTTCTAGTTTGGTACCATCCAAACGTTTAACGTATGCCCAGCATCCCCAAATCTTCAGGAATGAGAAACCCGTTTTTTTTCCTTTCCATATTTCATATAGAGTCTATTGAACAGACTTTGACGGAACCTTATTCAAAATAAGTATTGCACTGTTCAATGCATATCCCCAGAAGGAAATTGGTAGCTCAGTGCGACTCATCATAGACCTTACCATGTCCAACAAAGTTCGGTTTCTCCGTTTGGACACACCGTTTAATTGAGGTGTTCCGGGAGGAGTCCACTGTGAAAGAATACCATACTATTTCATGTAATCGAGAAACTCGTTGCTTAAGTATTCTCCACCACGGTCCGACCGTAATGTTTTTATACTTTTGCCGGTCTATTTTTCTACTTCGTGTCGAAACACTTTGAATTTCTCAAAGGTTTCCGACTTGTGTCTCATAAGATACACATAACCATAACGCGATGCATCATCCGTAAGGTTACGAAGTGTTCATATCCACCTCTAGCCTAGCTAGACATGGGAACACATACGTCACTATGAACGAGGGCTAACAATTCGGTGGCACGTGCATATTTACCGCTAAAAGGTGTTTTAGGCATTTTGCCTAATAAACAAGATTCACAGACGCCATATGAATTTGGATCAAATCTGTCTAAGTATCCAATCTTTGAAAGTATGGATATGCGAGTCTTGTTAAGTATGGATATGCCCGCTTTCACTTCCATCATGTGCGTCTTGTACTCACGGTAGTCATGCTTCCAGTGACCCCGTTTACCACACTGTAGGATGACATCTTGTGATTTGTCATTTGTCTTCCCAGAAGACTTTGATGATTTGGCCTTGCCCTTTCTCTTCTTCTTCTTCTTCTTCACACCTCTATAACCCTTCGGCCAAGCCTTGGCATTCTGAGATGTCGAAGCGAAGTGCGCCTCGCAATTCTTGCCCTTTAAAATCTCTTTTTTGCCTCTTTCAGCATTCCCATCAACTCTCCAAAAGTCTTCTCTTGGTTCATCATATTATAGTTCATGATAAACCCGCTCCAGCTGTCAGGAAGAGACTGTAAGATCAAATCTATGAAAGTCTCAGCCTTAAAGGTTATGCCTAGCTGACCTAGCTGTTCGATGTCAACAATCATCTGTGACACATGGTGTTCGACAGATGTACCCTCTGAAATTCAAGATCGAAATAGCTTCTTCTGCAATTCATACTTATGCGATCTAAGGTTAGATCGGTGAAGGTCCCTCAATTTCAACATCATTTCGTGGGGATCCAATCCCTTGTTTTGACGACGAAATTGTGGGGTCATTACAGCAAGCATGAAGGATTGAGCAGTTGAGTTGTCATCACTGTGAGTTTTCCAAAGCTCAAGCTCAAGTGGCTGCTCAATTCCGGGCTTAGGCCCGAGAGGTCTCTCTATCGTATAGAGCATCTTCTCAGCCCCCAGAACAATCCTGAGGTTCATATCCCAGTCAGGAAAGTTTGTACATTAAAGACATTTTCACCCATTATAAGGTCCCTAACGTTGATATTTTCGGCCATATTAATTGCAATAGACTAACTATTTAATTAAAGATTACGGGTACCGTCCAACTGTTAAAAGAAAAAAAATAAAATATTAGTCCAACTAATATAAATATATAATGACGAAAATAATTTGATAGCGCGTATTTGGCATGTATTTAAACGAAATTGCAAATTCAATACTGGACTCCCACTATTTTTCGGCGAGCCTCTAACCCTCTGTTGAGTACTCGGGAAACCTAGTTTCCTAGTGGGGTAGGATCCCGTTAAATAACACACAACATTGACTTTGGCCAACAAGCTGTATGAAACTTAACTAGGTAGATCTCTAAGATCAATTGGATCCCATCCAATTCCTAGATCCGGCAGGTGGACCTCCAAGTCCGAAACATATATACAATATATATGTCAATATATCCAATATATTTCCTAACCTTTTCCTCTGAATCAACTAAGCTTTGGCTTTGGCTCAACAAGCTTAATGATTCTAGTTAAGCGGGACCCATTGACAGTGGGAAAGCTTCGTAATCCATGTCCATGAACAAGAAGTGACCTTGACTTTGGCCAACAAGTCACAACTGCCCAAGATATGCGATATATAACAAAGCTTTCGTGGTTCAAACACATCGGCGATGGACATTGATCTTGACTTTGGCCAACAAACCAATGTCAATCTTGGATCTTGAGAGAGAACCACTCAATGGAAGGAAATCGCTTAATATTTGATTGAGGGTTTTTCGTGTAAATTGGCTACTAATTTATTATCTTTGATTAGGTCTCATCATACACCCTTAAGCATGCATTCTAAAAGCATAATAAGCCGTGGAATAAATAATAATGATATGCGGATGGATATTTAACAAATTGTTCCTAGAAAAAATCTCTCCATTTCCTTTATCCCGCTAGCAATATTCTAACTTCTACCCAATTACATAATACAATAAAGAAACCTCATTAACATTAAGGGGAATTGGTGAGAAGAGAAATACAAAGAGTCAAGAGATAAAAGGTTGGACACGCAGGTCCAATTTAATAAATTCTAAATTTATTACAATAATTTCCAAAATTACCCTCACCCTTCTAATATCCATCCGATATACATTATTCATACAATACATCCATGTATTCACACAAAGCACGTTATTCAATCAATCTAATCCAATTAATTAATCTTTGAATAAATGACCATCCAATGTTCAAACAACGATTTGATTTGCGCGAGTCCATCTTGTTTAAGAATAAACACTCAAAGTATGTATTCTTGAATTATATTGAACTACAATTTTAAATCTAATTTATTTTGTATCCAATACTAATTCTAATTTAATTCCAAATTAAATAATTACACTTATTTATATGCCTTTTAGACTTAGATTCTAAATCCAATATAAATGGGTCTCAAATGGCCAATTAACATCCAATGTCCATTTAATTAAAGTCCAATGGGCTTTTAATTAATTCTTAAGGCATGAGATTTGGCCAATATGGATCAAACCCAAATGCCAAGGCCTAATTTAGGAATCACCCTATTTGCCAAAAATCAATTTAGGCCCAATTAAATTATTAAAAGGCCCAATTATCATATTTGAACTTTATGGAATGGTTTTAGGCCTAATTTGGATCCAATCCAATTGTCCTAAACCAAGCTTGGCCCAACCAAGCCCATTAATCCCAAATACAAAAATATTAGCCCAATTCAAAATTAAAGACTAATTTTAATTCATACAAAATCCCAAATTTCACGTTAATTTTAATTAAAGTGTAATAGCCATAATTAATTAGTTAAATCAATATTTCCAAAACACCAATTAAACTAATTAATCATCCCTAAATTAAACAACTCATGTCCAACACAAATTGAAACAAAATTAATCTATTTCATGCTTCTATAGTCACGGTAATTTGGCATAATTAATATCCAATTTTGATTTCAATCTAATTAAATCAACAATCAATATACACATCATGCTTTAAACACATCCAATGGTCTAAAATCAAAAAATCACCATGATATATGCTAGGGTTCATATTCGGCTTTTGCAAGGAAATTAGGGAAAATTTATCCAATCAATTTTTCTCAAATTTTAAGATGCAGAAATCCAATTCATCATCATCCAAGCTCAACCAAACAAACAATTTAAAGAAATCATGCTCAAAACATAAAAACCCAAATTAAAGTATATAAACCCTAAACTCATTTCATGCTTAGAAAAGGCTCTGATTGTTGGACAATTATGACCCATAGCGTCACTATTTTTACAGATCATGGTGTTGTTGTACAAATTAACTATGTGACAAATTAGATTGCACTCTTATCATTTGTGATTAGATCACCTAGATATATAAATGATAGGAGGTCCCTGTGATTTGTTCCTGGATTGAGAATGATATGAGACAGTATCAATCCACGAAGGATAAATCATTAAATATCCCTAGTCAGAGCATTATCGAGATTGGACATCGATGAATGCGTAAAAGACTTGTTTTACACTTGTGCGCGTTGTGAGGGCACAACAGCATAGTTCTCATATATTTGGGTATAAGATAATCATGCAAGTGTAATAGGAGGTTGTGTTTCTCCGATGGTACGGGAAACAGCTTCGCTCTGGATAAGACCCCCTCGGAATTCCATTGGTAGTATGACTATGTGTCTATGGAAATCCGAAATCAGGAAGGTGTATTTGGTCTTAACCTGAGACTTGCACCGCTAATACTTGCGACAATCAATATACTTTGGTTGCGGTCGTCCATGGCTTTAACAGGTTCTGTGTACGCCAATGCTGGGTATATTGAGAATCGTAGTGTGTTGGGTGTGATGTCAAGACGGAAGTGTCACTCCAGTCATATGAAGTTGATGATCGCGCAGGGATACAGAACTGGTTCTCTAAATAAGGTTCCAACCGTCGGGATAATATGAATTGGTCATGATCATCCGATATTAAATAGACTAGTTGCTCGTAATCCGATATATGCTTCGTACGGGGTAGACATTGTACCAGCCCCAGGTCTTGCATGTGAGCATCCGATACTGGACAGAAATACGCAATACTACGTATACTACACCTGATACAGATCCTTTATTCCTGTAAGGATATTTCCGGAGAATTGGGTAGGCATGGCGTTTTGCTAGAGGCCAACCTTGTCTTGTAATTCGGTATAAACGTAGTACGAGGTACTTACGTGTTCGGATAGTCCGACGACCGAATTTACTGCCAACATATCCGGGGATCTCATGGGTCGCTTCCCAAAGATTCACCGATGATGTATGACTCGCACTTTTAATTAATCTGGGATTAATTAGATGAGAGAGAAAATTAATATGGGATTAATTGCGCAGATATTTTATCTGCGATAAAATATCATTTAAAGAGAGAGATAACGATTAATTTGGAATTAATCGGTAAATTAATATATTAGATATATTAAACGAAATTAAATTTCGACGCGGAATTAAAATTAGATTTTAATTCGGGCGAACGAATTAATTTAGAATTAATTCGTTAGCGATGTGAATAGTGACTTCGCTAGGCGTAATCATTTAATTACGTCGTAACGGAAAATTTGTTAGTTTAGAATTAGCGAACCCGAGCCCGGGATTATTTACGAGCGCATTCGCATTTTGAATTCGAGTGCGGCACGCAAGTCAAATCAAGCGTCAAATCGCTAGTCGCATCTAGCGTCACATCAAGCGTCAAATCATGTCACTTTGAGTGATATGACAAGTGATTGATTGATTGATGTGATTGAGTGATGTGGTGGTTGTTGGCATTAAAAGTTGAGACTTTTTATTAGCCAAATTTTTGTTATATGATTTAATAAAATCAAATACAAAATTAGACAACCTTTTTTTTACTCTTCTCTCTCACGCCCTTGGGGTATAAATTTCTTCTTCTGCAAAGGCAGTAAACTGCCGAGTATTTGAAGAAATAAGGGAAGCAAGTGTGATTTGTGGCAAAATCGAGAGTGTTAGCACACTCCGGGATCAATGCGATGGTGATAGGGAAGTCCACCCATGAGCCGGGAACCATTTGACGAAGCTTGGAGCTTGACGAAGGACCAAAATCGAGCCAAAAACAGTGAGGAATTGCAGCCCACTGCCGAACCAGTGAAGAGGTAGAAAACATAATTTTTTGTTGCCTCCGCGTCGCTCAACCGCTCGATGTAAGTATTCCGCGACTTCCTCGATGATATTCACACATGTTCATGCTTGATTTATGATCCTTGGGACCTTTAGATAATCTCAAACAATGGTATCAAGAGCTTGGTTAAAAGCATGAAAATTATTTAGGGCTTAAAATTGGGCAAACTTGCTTTTGAGCATGATTAATGAAATTGGATGGATTAATATGCTTAAATGTGTTTGAATTAAGGATTGATTGGATCAATTTGTTGAAATTATGTTTGGAACAAATTTCCCCAATATTTTGGTCATGGCCGAAAATGTGATGCCCTAAAATGTCTTGGGATTTTTTATTTTTGACAATTGGATGTGTTGGAAATCATTCGGGAATATGATTTAATGTCGATTGTGGAATTAATTGGATTGAATTCGAATCGGACGTAAATTACCCAATTGCCGAGAGCATAAAAGCATGTAATTGGGTTTGATTTTGGTTAAAATGTGTTGGACATGTTTTAATGTTGATGGAATGATTAATTAGTACTAATTTGGTGTTTTGGAAATATTGATTTGGGTGATTAATTATGTTAATACACTTTAGTTTAATTAAACATTAAATTTGGAATTTTTGTGTTGATTAAATGGGCCGTAAATTGGATTTGGGCTTGTTGAGTTGTAAATGGGCTTATTGGGCTTTGTTGTACAAAGTTGGGTTTAGGCAAAATTGGTTGGATCCAATTGGGCCCAAAACCGCATCCATAAAGCCCAAATGCAACAAATGGACTTTTAAAGTTTAATTGGGCCTAATGGGCCAAGATTGATTTCTAGGCTTATGGGGAACTCCCGGATTGGATTTTGGTTATTCGGTTTGACCCGAGTTGACCAAAAGTCACGCCTTAAGGAATTAATTAAAAGCCCATTGGACTTTAATTAAATTGACGTTGGACGTTAATCGGGCTTTGAGACCCGTTGCGATTAAATTTGGAATTTAAGTCGTAAAAGTTCCTTAATAAAGTGTAATATTTAATTTGGAATTAAATAGTGAATTAGAATTAAATACATATTAAATTGGATTTAATGTTGTAGTTTAATTTAATTCGAGAATTCGTACTTTAAGTACTTATTCGCAAAAATGAGTTTGACTCGAGCAAAATCAAATCGTTGTTTGAACATTGGATGGTCACTAATTATCAGATTAATTAATTTGATTAGATTGATTGATAACATGCTTGTGTTAATACATGGTTGCGATGCATGAATAATGTATATCGGATGGATATTATATGGGTGGGACAATTTTAGAAATTGTTGTAATAAATTGATTTATTAATTGGACCTGCGAGTCCAGCCTTATTACCTCCTTATTCTTTGTATTCTCTTCTCACATATTCCCCTCAATGTAAATGAGGTTTCTTTAGAAGTGTAGTGTAACGGTAGAACAAAGAAGCAAATACAGTGCTAGCGGGAGACAGAAAGTGAGAGATTTGATCTAGGATCAATGTGTAAAGTATCCATCTGCATATCATTATTATTTTCCATATGCGCTTTATTATGTATTTAGAATGCATGTTTAAGGTGTTGGTAATTATCTAGGTCCCAAGATCAACAAATCAAGCAAGAAAACGCATGAATACATAACATAGGAGGTGCGGAATATACTCACAATGGTCGGTTTTGATGCGAAGAAGAACACAAGCCATTTTCTTCCTCCAAGCAGTTTGGCAGTAGCTCTCCTTGACAGTGGGCTATGCGGTTTTGGGCGTTTTGAACTCCTCCATATTCGGCCATTGATGAACACCATTGAAGCTCCAAGCTTCAAGCTTCAATAAGGAATTCCAAGCTCATAAATTTGTTTCCCTATCACCATAATATAACCCGGTGTGTGCTAGCACTTATCATCTTCCTTGCTTCTCTTCTTCATTCGGTCAAACCCAGATTTTTTGAAGAACAAGAATCAGTTTCCAAAACCGTGAGGAGAAGGAAAGGAGGAAAGAGAGGGAAAAGATAAGTGCGTGAAAAAGGAGTGGAGAGAGAGAATAAAAGCTTTTACTTTTATATTTATTTGTTTTTATTAAATTGATTTTCCAAAAACCAATTAAAAACAATTACCAACACTTTTGAATTTCAAAAAATCAAAAGCAAAAGCCAAAAAGTAAAAAGCAATAAAGCTTTCCATCACATCACATCACTTTAATAAAGTGACAACATGTCATGTCACATCACTCAAAGAAACAAGTGATTTGACAATTGATGCGACTAGCAATTTGACGCTTGACGTGACTTACGTGCCGCACTCGAATTTGAAATACGAATGCGCTCGCAAACACGCTCGGGCTCGGGTTCGCTAATTCCAAATTAACGAATTTTCCGTTGCGTCGTAATTAAATGATTACGTCTAGCGAAATCACTATTCAGGTCGCTAACGAATTAATTCTAAATTAATTCGTTCGCCCGAATTAAAATCTAATTTCAATTCCGCGTCGAAATCTAATTCCGTTATAATATATCGAATATATTAATTTATCGATTAATTCCAAATTAATCGTTCTCTCTCTTTAATTAATATTTTATCCCAGATAAAATATCTCCGCAATTAATCCCAGATTAATTTTCTCTCTCTTCTAATTAATCCTAGATTAATCAAGTGCGAGTTATACATCATCGGTGAATCTTCAGGAAGCGACCCATGAGATCTCCGGATATGTTGGCAGTAAATACGGTCGTCGGATTATCCGAACACGTAAGTACCTCGTATTACGTTTATACCGATTTACAAGACAAGGTTGGCTTCTAGCAAAGCGCCAAGCCTACCCAATTCTCCAGAAATATTCTTACAGGAATATATAGATCTGTATCAAGCGTAGTATACCGTAGTATTGTGTATATCGGCCCAGTATCAGATAGTCACGTGCTAGGGCTGGGGCTGGATAAGTGTCTGCCCCGTCCGAAGCACATGTCGGATGTCTGGTAACTAGTCTCTATAATCAGATATTCATGACCTGGTCATAATATCATGATTGGATGCGCATCACTCAAGAGCACTAGTACCGTATCCTGCGTGACATCATCTCCACTATAACTGAAGTGATACTTCCGTCTTGACATCACACCCAATACACTACGACTCTCTGATAAACCCAGAAGTGGTGTACGCAGAACCGGTTAAAGCCCTGTACCACCAAGACGAAAGTCTATCGATTATCGTAAGTATTAGCGATGTAAGTCTCAGGTTAAGACCATACACACCTACCCTGATTTCGGCCTCCCATAGACACATAGTCATAATACCAATGGGATTCCGAGGGGTCTATCCAGAGCGAAGCTGTTTCCCGTACCATCGGTGAAACACAACCTCCTATCGCACTTGCATAAGTATCCAATACTTAAATATATGAGAACTATGCGGTCGTGCCCTCACAACGCGCACAAGTGCAATACTAGCCTATTCCGCATTATCGATGTCCTGTCTCAATAATACTCCGGCTAGGGATATTTAATGATTAATCCTTCGTGGACTGATACTGTCTCATATCATTCTCAATCCAGGAACTAATCATAGGGACCTCTCTTCATTTATATATCTATGGTGATCTAATCACAAATGATGAGAGTGCAATTTCCTTGTTACATAGTTAATTTGTACAACAACACCGTGATCTGTACAAATAGTGACGCTATGGGTCATATTGTCCACCAATCTCCCACTTGGCACATAGCCAGTCACTCGAGTGTCTAACACCCGAACTATGTACTGTTCGCTCAAATTGGTGAGAAAAGATTTTCGTCAGCGGATTTACGTAATTATCTTCTGACGCGATTTATACGATCATCATATCGCCACGATGTATGATCCGAACGAATCAGATGATATAGAAGTATATATCTGGATCGTCGATGAGACCTTTAATTCCTTAGCCTGTGCTGACGCCTAGCTCAGCTGCTAAAAGAACTATATCTAATCTAATTAGATTTATTTTTGATCCAAATGGCTTCTATTGCTGCGTCAGCTGCAGCAATAATCCGCATTTGTTGTTTATTCGGCAACAGTTATCTTGCTCGGAAGATTTCCAGCTCACTGTCCCAGTGTTCAAACTTTATAGTACCGCAGTATTTACCGGTTTGGAAACTTGCAACAGTGATCCTAGTCACTTCAAGTTCTCCTACTCCATAATATAAGACAGCATCTTTAGTTCTCTCAGATACTAACAGATGTTCTTAATCTTCAATCCAATGACTATCACTTGGATTGTCCTGATTGTGACTCCATATGCTCAAAGCGTATGAGACACCATATCGAGTACATTTTAAATGTACAATTTCCAGAGTGTTAACAACTCCAAATCTATCCCTGTAGATCTTTATTCCTTGAATAAAGGTTGTTACTCCCCAGAATTCTACGGAGAATTTCTATGAAAGCCAAGCTTTCACCGATTGTTTTATGTGCAGTGCAGTGGGGGTGTTTCATGTGGAGCAGGCAGGCTTTTGTGCGTGAGTTGCTCTCGGCTTAGGGGTTTATTGTGGCTGTGCACTTTGTTTAATTTGTGAGAGTGGCGTGGCTAATGAGTGGAGAGAAAGGCCTGTGTAAACGTGAGGTGTGTGTGCTGAGTGCAGGTCTAGAGGTAGATAGCAATGTGTTCGTGAGTCAAGTGGCCATGTGTCCGTGAGTAGGCTGATTGGTGGTGTATATGTGCATGAGTGGGCTGGTTGTTGGATGGAGAGGACGTGTTGAGTGTGGTGTGTCTTTGTTGAAAGGTAATGTGTGAAGGCTTGCTGGGTGAGGGCTAGGTGTTGATACGTGAAGGGTGCGTGAGTGAGGGCTAGTTGGGCGTGTGATGGAGGACCGTTTGCAAAGGGTTTATTGCCGGCTGTGGGGATGAGATTAGAATATTAGGGTTGATTTCATGAGAATGAGCCAGGGTTCAATGTGTTGGTGAAGGGTTCTTTTTATAGGCAAAGGGATAGGGGCTTTCCTTATTTGAGAAGGAGAAGGATTTGTTCATTAAAGGGAATATCTTTTAAATTAGTATGTGATAAGGAAATCTTTTAATTAGGGAAATGATTTGATTTAATTTTATTTCTTCTTCTTTAATTAGGGAAGGTGATTTAATTTAATTAGGAATGTGATTTATTTAAATTAGGAATGTGATTTATTTTAATTCAATTGGAATAATTAATTTGGTTTGATTTAATTTGTGACATGTATTTTAAATGTTTTAATTATTTGGATTGGGCTTTAATGGGCGTGTGGTTTTGGTTTTGGGCTAAGGATGTGTTTTAAAACGGAGGTCCAACAAGCGAACCCGTAGCTACTCCAGCGAATTAAATCCAACAATGTGTCAATTCTTAACTCTTCCCTTCCAACGTCCATTTCCCGCAGCTTCCATAATTAAAGAGGTAGTGTCTTCATACGAGACTCATCATCGGGACTTATATGCAAAAATTCAGTGCCTACAGTCACCCCCACTTTGATGGGACTTGTGCAGTGTGTTACAATGACAATCCTATCAAAGTACGTGCAATGCATTTTCACTTACCTGGCTCGCCAGCTGCCACTTGACTTGCATGTTGCTTCGAACTGAATGTTTGGTGGTGAGGTGCCGCGACCTCGAGGTTTATCCCTGCAAGACGTTGTGATCTCTAGGAATCACTAATGAACTGAACTGATATGATGGCGAGGTGCCTCGACCTCTGGGCTTTGTTCCCGAACCACCTGTGGACTTTGTTCTCGAACTGTGTAGAGAGTGGGCTTTGTTCACTGGGCTTTGTTCTCGTTGTGTTGGATGTGATGGCGAGGTGCCTCGACCTCTGGGCTTTGTTCCCGAACCACCTGTGTGAACTGTGCTGATGATGCAGTAGGCACTCGACCCTGGGACGTATCTCGGAACTGCAACCGACAACGGGGGCACCTCGACTCTGAGACGTATCCCAATACCGCTGATAATGTGGGCCTCGCCCTCAAACTAATGATTTAATGGGTCCTCGAACCTGGGACGCATCCCGGAACTATAACTGATGATGCAGTGGGCCCTCGACCCTGGGACGCATCTCGGAACTGCAACCGACAACGGGGGCACCTTGACCCTGGGACGCATCCCAATACCGCTGAAAATGTGGGCCTCGCCCTCAAACTGATGATGTAGTGGATCCTCGACCCTGGGACGCATCCCGGAACTACAACTGATGATGCATTGGGCCCTCGACCCTGGGACGCATCCCGGAACTGTAACCGACAACAGGGGCACCTCGACCCTGGGACGCATCCCAATACCACTGACAATGTGGGCCTCGCCCTCAAACTGATGATGTAGTGGGTCCTCAACCCTGGGACGCATCCCCAAAACTGCTGATGATGATGTGTCTCCATACCCGGAGTGCCATGCCTGGCGAAACTGATAATGATGCTAATGCGGGCCTCGCCCCCAGAGTGTCAAACACGGCAAAACTGATATTGATGCTAATGTGGGCCTTGCCCCTAGAGTGCCATACCCGGCAAGACTGATACTGAAGTTGATGTGGGCCTCGCCCCCAGAGTTCCATACCTGGCAAGACTGATACTGATAATATGATGGTTCGTTCTCGAACCATGCTGTGAGGTGGTCCATTCCCGAACCGTTACTGTGTGAGGTGGTCCATTCCCGAACCATTACTGTGAGGTGGTCCATTTTCGAACCATTACTGTGATGTGGTCCGTTCCCCAACCATTACTGTGATGTGGTCCATTCCCGAACCTTGCTCCATTCTCGGAGTGCCATTCCCGGCTTGTTTTCTCTCGAACTGTGCTCCATTCTCGGAGTGCCATTCCCGGCTTGTTCATTCACGAACTGTGCTCCATTCTCAGAGTGCCATTCCCGGCTTGTTCATTCTCGAACCATGCTCCATTCTTGGAGTGCCATTCTCGGCCTGTTCATTCCTGAACCTTACACCATTCTCGGAGTGTCATTCTCGGCTTGTTCATTCTCGAACTGTGCTCCATTCTCAGAGTGCCATTCCCGACTTGTTCATTCTCAAACTGTGCTCCATTCTCGGAGTACCACTCCCAGCTTGTTCATTCTCGAACTGTGCTCCATTCTCGAAGTGCCATTCCCGGCTTGTTCATTTTCGAACTGTGCTCCATTCTGAGAGTGCCATTCCCGGCTTGTTCATTCTCGAACTGTGCTGCATTCTCGGAGTGTCATTCCTGGCTTGTTCATTCTCGAACTGTGCTCCATTCTCGGAGTGCCATTCCCGGCTTTCTGATGATGTGTGGGCCTCAACTCTGGGATTAATACCCAAAACTGATACCGATGTGGGCCTCGACCCTAAACTGGTACTGATGTGGGCCTCGCCCTCAAAACTGATATTGATGTGGGCCTCGCCCCCAGACTGATGCTGATGTGGGCCTCGGCCCTGGGACTCATCTCCGAAACCAATACTGATGTGGGCCTCAACCCTGGGACTCATCCCCAAAACTGATACCGATATGGGCCTCAACCCTAAACTGATACTGATGTGGGCCTCGCCCCTGAACTGATACTGATGTGGGCCTCACCCCCAACTAATAATGATATGGGCCTCACCCCCATGCTGATAATGATATGGGCCTCGCCCCCATGCTGATACTGATGCTAATATGGGCCTCGCCCTCAGACTGATACTGATAGGGGCCTCGCCCCAAACTGATACCAACATGGGCCTTGCCCCATACTGATACAGATATGGGCCTTGCCCCCATACTGATACTGATGTGGGATACACCCCCAAGCTGATACCGATGTGGGCCTCGCCCCCGAACCGATACTGATGTGGGACTCACCCCCAAGCTGATACTGATGTGATGGTTCATTCCTGAACTGTGTTGTGATTAGGTCCATTCCCGAACCGTGCTGAATGTGGGCTTTATTCCCTGGGCTTTATTCCCGAAACTGGTGATAATGTGGGCCTCGACCCTCTGTGATTCATTCTCGAACACTACTGATAATACGGGCCTCGCCCCTTGGGATTCATTCCTGAAACTGATGATAATGTGGGCCTCGACCCTGTGGGATTTATTCTCGAAAACTGCTGATAATACTGGCTCCCCTCCTTGAGATTCATTCCTGAAACTGATGATAATGCAGGCCTTGACCCTGGGATTCATTCCTGTATTGATTCCAACACTCCGACGATGTGGGCCTCGACCCTGGGATTCATTCCAAAACTTTGCTGATATGGGCCTCAACCCTGGGATTCATTCCCGGATTCATTCCAACACTCTGACGATGTGGGCCTCGACCCTGGGATTCATTCCAAAACTCTGCTGATATGGGCCTCGACCCTTGGATTCATTCTCGGATTCATTTCAACACTCTGACGATGTGGGCCTTGACCATGAGACTCATCCCCAAAACTGAAACTGATATGGGCCTCAACCCTGGGACTCATCCTCAAAACTACTACTCATATGTTGCTGATTCTGGTTGGCTTGTCTTTGCCGCTTTCTCTTTTTCTTCTTTGAAACCTGTGAATATAAAACGAAACAAACACAAAAAGAATGCAAAATACGTTACGTGTATGCATGCATGCATGAATGAATTTCCTATTCCGATGGGTTAGGTTTTCCGCCAGTTCTCCAGGTGATTGGTTGGTTCTCTTTTGTCTCATGGCTCAAGATCTCGTTGTTTCCCTTATTTTCAGGGTGGTATACTGGTCGCCCCTAGTCTTGATTTAGCTTTCTGCTCTTCGCTCTTTTGTAATAGGTCAAGGTGAACCACGTGATGTGGCATTCCATATCATCATACTATATCACATTCTACGAAATAGTTACACATATTATTGCCCTCAAAGAATGCTCAATAATGAAACCAGAAAACCTTCAAAACATTCAACGCAACTCAAATCCAAGTCTTTGAATAAATGATCTAAGCCAGACTGAATGTGTGTGTGTGCAAAGTTCTTTCACAGCTTGATCCTTAAGTAAGCCAACTCCATGATTTCGTTTCAAAAATCGGGATCGATGGGTCAAACCAACCTAGATGTCTCAATTATGCTTGCAGTTGCTTTTCTGTGCTCAATGTGGTATGGTTTTCTTTCTCTTTTGTCTCTTTCTTTTGTCTCTTCATTTTGAACTTCTTTTTTTCTTTTCTTTTCTTTTCTCTTTTTTTTCTTTTCTTTTTTTTTTCAACACACCTACCCTTTAAGGTAGCATTTATCCTCATGGTGGTTCTAATAATCGCCCATGGGTAGCTTCACGCTTATCGGTTATAGGTGGTTCAATTCTTTTCTTTAGAGACTTTTCTTTCATTTTCAACCATACCACACATCATAACATAAGCAAATCAAGATAGACATTTAAGCAAACGGTCATTCACCGACCTACAATTTCTTCAACTAGTCAACTTGCCAACTACTCAGGTTTTCTCCACTAAGAACCTATAGTGAAGTGCTTACGAGTCTAACATAGATCAATCATTCAAAGTATCAGATAAAAGCACATCCAGAGTTTATCATTTCTAAGGTTTCACCTTAAAGCAATCAATTTCATCATCGGACTTATGTCTAACTATCAAGGACTAAAAACAAACAACAATTTTTTTTCTTTTCTTTTTTTTTTTCTTTTTTTTTTTTTTTTTTGAAGGCCCCCCAATGGTCTTTCTATCCTTGCAGTAAAGTAATATGTTCCTCGGTTTCCTTTTCCACGATATCCATGTTTGCTAAACTCTTCTTCGACAAGTCTTCTTTTTTCCTAACCCAACAGATATCTATGATGGCTTTTAAGACACGGGGGTTAACATGATGCATGAATGCATGAGATGCGTGCGATGTATGAGGTATAATATGCATGTGGTTATCAAAAGCATAAAGGGGCAATTTCCATGGGATATGACTATGGTTCACATGCGGGTTTACGGGAGTATAGACAAAAGCTCCCGTCGACGAAGGATTGCCCACAACTAGGTATCCCCACTCAATGGTCTGAGCGACCACGTGAGCGCACCTTTTTTATACCTAAAGGTACGTGCCAACGAGTTATGGTGTGTGACTGACTGTCAAATGAATTTCCCATTATAGATTCCCTAGAGGGAGGGTGGAGCGAGGCTCTCTTAAGTACCCTAGCCCCATTAGGCTCTTATCGCTTGGTGACACGAATAAACAACGAGTCCTCCAAATTAGTCCATCACGGTAGACTACTAGTACATGATTGTCTAGGTGCCTTCACAACTTTTCCTTATAGAAAGGTATGAATGAAGGAAGACACCAAACCATTACCTAGCCTTAAAAGTGCATTTGATTAAACCCCTTTCAACCTACGGTAGACACAGTTAACTAAAGTACAAATTAAAATCACTACAAGACATTATTTCGGGGCAATTCTCTAAATACCCAGTAGAGTCGCCAGACTGTAGGATACAGAAATCGGCGACGCCGTTCTAAGCTCGTGGCCTAGTTGGAAGTACTGAGTAGCCAACGAGGGACTAGACCGGAGAAATAAAATAGAGTCCGCCACCCGGTGTGAACCGGGAAAATGTGATTTAAGGCCGCATTCACCCCTCGCAAGGGAAGACCTCAAACCGTTGGGTTCGGAATGGTCCCTTACTTATGCCACTTGTAATGATGTGATTTGTGCAATAAACTACCGAATCTACGCAACATGCTCAAGACAACCTATATCTAGTTCATGTTTATAAAGATAAATCCTATGTCTAAGTTGGCATGCTTGGAAAGTAAGTCCTCATAACACATGACAACACACGGCAATCTCATGAACATATTTCAATTATATAATGCGAATAGTAAACAACAACAACAAAAACCTAATGCAAATTCCAAACGCAAAACAAATAATTACTCATGCTTAAAAATAAACAACTAAATCGTGCTTAAAAAATAAATAACATACTAGACTAAATCATGCTCAAACACAAAGTTGGATGAAACGAAATATGTGTGTCTCTCAAGTGGTACGTGGCGTTGTATCCCGAGTGCAGACCGCACTACCGTCCATTCGGATTCGGCTACGGAATTTACGTCCGGGTTTCCATCCGATATACCACAAGAGAGAACACATATTCCGTTCATCCGGAAATCACATCATGCCTCAATAAACGACTCTCATGCGATAATATATTAAAATAAATAAAAGAAGCGAAAGATAATAAAGAAGGTGCCCTCAGGTCTAACCTCTTTTGTTGTCTCTCGAAAGTGCGTTACACGGCCGTCGGAAGGGTTGATATTCCGCAACTTTTCTGATTCACTAATCCAACATTTTTCCTCACTGTTTCGCTGTTTGGGCTGCTGTTTTCACTCTATTTCGCTACTGTTTGTGTTGTATTTTCTGGTCACTATTTTTTGGTAATTAGGTGTAGGAAACGCTTTCCCTCGCGCAGCGGAAGCGATTAGGCTCACGGACCGAACCTTAAAAAAATTTCTGCCCTTCCCTTGCTTTGGCCGAACCTTACCAGTGATTTCACTGATGTTTTGGACAAACATTCAGCTCCGGAATAGCCCCAAAACAGTCCCCGAACAGCCCCTCAATCTGCAGTGAAATAGCGGACTATTTTGGACCTGATAAACGCGCGAACTGCACTTATTTTCTGTTCCATTTTGCGCAACTTTCTGGTCAAATGCAGATCTGATTTTTCAGCAAAAATCAATCCTAACACAGCCCTAAAATTATCCCAAAGTGTTTCCCAAAATCCCGAATGAAAACCAAACAAAACCGAGCTCCATGGGGATGATGATGCGTGCGGCAGTGGCCTGAGAAATTGCCCACTGTCGTGACTTGTAGTGAGGGTTAGAAGAGTCTTTTCAACGTCACGAGGTCTTCCGAACTATGTCTCGACACTAACGGAGAGTAGTGTGGGCTACACTCACAAATTAATCTCTAAACCGGTTTAGAGAATAATCACACACACCGAAAAGAATTCTCAACTCTTGAGAGCTTGGAGAATGAGATGGAGGCTAGGGTTTCTAATGACTTTTGTATTAAAAATAAATCATAATTTATCTTTTATACTTATGGTTAATTTGTTTCATAAAACAAATCAACAACTAGTCTCCCAATCTCTATGGAATTCGGCCAAGGGGTATATGATTCCTTGTTTGATTTTTGCTTCCAAAAATAAACAAATCCTACTCCCATTTGGACTCTTAATTTTCGGCCATGGTAGGGTAATAAGGATTTGATTTTTGTTTCTTAAACAAACAAATCCTATTCCTATTAAAAGACTAGGAATTTCGGCCAATGATGGGTTTTAATTAGGATTTGATTTTTGTTTCCCAAACAAACAAATCCTATTCCTTATCCAATAAGGAATCCTACCTTGGTAATAATTCTTAGCCTTATTAAATTATATCATATATAATTTAATATTCTAATTTAATAATTATCATATATAATTATTGATACCTTATATTAACTTTTAATATAAAGTCTGATGTGTGATATAATTATTATTAATCGTATTAATAATATGTATTCCTTTTGTGAGTATATAATTGGACCATCCAATTATATTAGCTCCGCTATAGTAAATCGAGCTAGCACGAGGACCAAGTGGACCTACGGTTCTGAGCTCCAATAATCTCGAAATATTAATTAAGCTCTTAATTAAATATTCCGAATTATTATCTCCGGGTTATTCCACTAAAAACTCGAAGTTGCACTCTCGTTGCCATAGATGAAATATTAAGCCGAACCAAGTCGGTGTCCACCAATATAGTCATTGCATACGAGTTGATCCTTCACGAATATCTCGTAATTAGAGCCAAGTCATAATGTCCGTTATACCCTTCTAATTATTTTTACCTTAAGTATCATTGATTCTCTAATGAACGATTTATTCACAACTATTATGAATATTAATCTTTCTATTCGTAATAGAAAAACTTGAGCGCTCAAACCGTTCAAGTACCGAATCAACCCTTAAGAGAGATACCCATCTACTTCTCGTAAGAAGGATTGAATTCCATGTCTATGTAAAACGTTCCCAGCTACATAACAGACTATGCCCCCAAAATACGTAGTTATTGGTTGGGATTGCAACACCAACCTCACCTTTGTAAATCAAATGACACAACCCGTTATGCAGGAGTTCGTAGTATACTCAGGATTAAGATCAATCTATATATGACCATCAAGTAGAACGAAATGACTTTCTTTGTTTAACGGATATTATAAGAATGTCATTTCTATCTAGGCCCAGTCCTATATGATCACATCATATAAGGTGCCTCCATTCTCATGTCTCTACATGGACGATCCGGATTAAGATCGTTATCCAAATATAGAATGGACCGCAGCTATAGATAAACCACAAACAAAGTACCCGGTTTGTTTGCTCTCTACGGACTATTTAAGATTACTAACTTCAGTCTTAAATCCTCTGGTGCATGACGTTCATACACCAAGTCTGAAGGTACATAAGTAATCTACGGTATTTACGAAGATATATAATATGTGATATTGAACAAACAATTAGATAAATGAATAATGCATCATTTTATTTCTATGCAAAAGAAACCTTTTACATCTCATGTAGCTCTAGGGCATACATTCGAACAATCTCCCACTTGCACTAGAGCAAATGGGACATGTCTCGTAAACCTAGACCATCTAGGTGACCTTTTAAACACTTTAGCCGACAAGGTCATTGTAAACGGATCAGCCAGGTTCTTTTGAATTTCCTCTCTATATGCTATCCCCTCTTGTGGCTTCTTGGCTCTTTGGAGTTTGCCACTGCTCCACTATTATCACAATATAGGGTGAGTGGATTATCCATATCTGGAAAAACTTCCAGATCTCCCAAGAATTTACGGAGCCAGACTGCTTCTTTAGTTGCTTCACAAGCCGCTACATATTTAGCCTCCATGGTGGAGTCGGCAATGCAAGATTGCTTTATACTCCGCCAAACAATAGCCCTATCACCTAGGGTGAACACTAATCCAGATGTTGATTTCTTAGAATCGACATCTGTCTGAAAATCAGAGTCTGTATATCCTTTTAGGATCATATCCTCTCCAGAATATACTAGCATATAATCTCTCGTTCTCTTAAGATATTTTAGAATGTGTTTCACAACCACCCAGTGATCCAATCCCGGATTTGACTGAAACATACTGACTACTCCCACTGAAAAATAGATGTCCGGTCTCGTGCATAACATGGCATACATGAGACTACCAACTGTTGAGGCGTATCGGATATGTCTCATTTCCTCAACGACTTGAGGTGTCTTAGGAGACTGTTCCTTCGACAAATGAATTCCATGCCGATAAGGCAGATTGCCTTTCTTTGAATTCTGCATCCCGAATCGCACAAGAATCTGGTCGATGTAGGATGCCTGAGACATAGCTAATAGTCGTTTCTTGCGATCTCGAAGTATCTGGATCCCAAGATCATAACTTGCATTTCCCAAATCTTTCATTTGGAATTGCTCAGCTAGCCAGGTTTTTACGTCTGATAATATTCTTACATCATTCCCAATAAGTAAGATGTCATCAACGTATAAGATAAGAAAAACCACCTTCCCGTCAATGACGCGCTTGTATACACAAGGCTCATCAACATTTTGCTCAAAATTATAAGACTTGATTGTTGTATCAAATCTTATATTCCAAGATCGAGATGCCTGCTTGAGTCCATAAATGGACCTTTGTAGTTTGCAAACTTTTTGCTCTTGACCTTGGGCGGTGAACCCTTCTGGTTGTATCATATAGATACTTTCATCAAGATTGCCATTCAAGAATGCAGTCTTGACGTCCATTTGCCAGATTTCATAGTCATAATATGCGGCTATGGATAGAAGAGTGCGGATGGATTTTAGCATAGCTACTGGCGAGAAAGTTTCATCATACTCAACTCCCTCTTTCTGGGTATAACCCTTGGCCACTAGTCTAGCTTTGAAGGTCTGTACCTTCCCATCTGATCCCCTCTTCCTCTTGTAGATCCACTTGCAACCTATGGGCTTCACTCCATCAGGTTGGTCTACAAGTTCCCAGACTGAGTTGGAGTACATCGACTCCATCTCCAGGTTCATGGCTTGAGCCATTCTTCTTTGTCAGGATCATCCATTGCAATACTGTAGGTCAATGGATCATCTACACCATCGCTGGAGGCGAACTTGTGCCTCTCCAACCCCTAAGTAGAGATCAGGTTGTCGTACACCCTCCCACTACGTCTGGGTGGTAGATAATTCTGACTTGGAAGTATCTGACTATCAGATGTCGAAGGTGCTATGTATTTGTCAACTTTTGTTGACGATGGCGCGCTGGTCGAACCAGTAAGTAACTCCTCGAGTAACATTTTACTACGAGGTTTGAACTCCCTCATGTAGTCCTCCTCTAGAAACGTAGCATTTGTCGATACAAATACTTTGTTATCATCGGGACTGTAGAATAATCCTCCCATAGTTTCCTTCGGGTAGCCTACAAATAGGTACACCTGAGAACGTGGTTCCAGATTCGTAGTCTTATTCATCAGCACATCTGCTGGACACCCCCATATGTAGAAATGTGGTAAACTAGTTTTATGACCATTCCACAACTCTAAGGGAGTCTTAGGAACAGACTTAGATGGAACTACATTAAGGATATACATTGTGGTTTGCAGTACATATCCCCAGAATGAACTAGGTAGTGAGCTATAACTAAACATAGATCTCATCATGTCTAGTAGGGGATTTCTCCTTTCTGCAACACCATTTTGTTTGGTGTTCCAGGTGCTGTGAGCTGGGATACTATCCCGTGCTCAACTAAGAATTCCTCGAATTCTCTGTCGAGGTATTCTCCTCCATGATCCGATCGTAGAGTTTTGATTGTCTTACCTAATTGGTTCTCAACCTCAGCACGATACTCTTTGAACTTTTCAAAGGTATCTGATTGTGATGCATTAGGTAGACATACCCATATCTTGAATAGTCGTCAATGAATGTGACGAAGTATTCATAACCACCTGGGGCTTTTACATTCATCGGTCCGCAAACATCCGAATGTATTAGCTTAGTTGTTGATTGGCTCTTATACCTTTTCCAGAAAAAGGTCTCTTGGTCATTTTTCCTTCTAGACATGACTCACAAACTGGTAAAATCCCGAGCTATAACTGGTTTAAGGCTCCGTCCTTTATCAATCTATTTATTCGGTCAAGGTTGATGTGACCAAGTCTAGGATGCCATAGATATGTGTCATCGTGAGAAATCTTTTGCAGTTTCATTTTTGGTTTTTCAACCTTAAACATTTCAGTGTTGAGCAGTGACTTATGCGTTAACGGTCTTAACACATACAAGTTATTTTCTGAGTTTCATGTGCATATAGTCAATCCATTTCTACCAAAAATAACCAAATTGCTATTAAAAGAAATAGAATAACCATCATCCATAAGTCTAGAAACAGAAATCAGATTCCTGCGGAAACCAGGAATGAATAACACATCGTTCAAATTTAAATAACTATTATTAATAAAAATTAAAACTAGAAACTCCCACTGCTCTTGCTGAAACGGCATCCCCTATCCTCCCGACTCTCATGGTGTAGTCACCTTCAGCAAGGTCCCTCCATGAATCAAGTAGTTGTAAAGAAGAATATACATGGTTAATGGCCCCAGAATCAATAATCCAAGCGGATTTGTCATCCTCCACCAATAGAGATTCAATAACGAGTAAATCATATTTACATGTTTCCTTTTTCTCCTTTAGCTCAGCAAGGTATTTAGGACAGTTCCTTTTCCAATGCCCATTCTTGTCGCAATGGAAACATTTTCCTTTGGGCTTGGAATCCTTGGAGCCTTTCTTGTTCTTCTTTTTCATGGCTTTACCTTTAGCCTTTCTAGTGCCTTTCTTCTTCTTCTTTGCAGATTTAGAAGATTCGGCAACATTTGCCTCTGCACTGGATTTACGAGGATCCACCAGCATGGACTCGTAGGGTGAGCTCATTTAGCAGTTGGGTCAAAGTAAAAGTCAACTTGTTCGTAACATAGTTGCTCTTAAACTGCAAGAAACTCTTCGGAAGAGTTTCCATAATCATGTTCACCTGGCTACGCTCGTCAATACGAGCTCCATGGGTTTCAACAGTAATGAGATAAGTCATAATCCTTAAGACATGCTCTCGGACTGATGTCCCATCCTTCATCCTAGCAGTCATCGCTGAGACCATGGCCTAATGGCGTTGACGCTCCAAAGGTTGCCCAAACATGCCCTGCAATGACTCTATCATCTGTGATGCTAGAGCCATAGGTTCATGCTTTGCAGCAAGAACCTCAGACATATCTGCTAGCAAGTAGCAGCGGGCTTTCTCATTTGCTGCGACCCATTTCTGATAAGTATCGCGCACAGCTTGGCAGACATTTCTGGCCGGCTCAAGAGGACGTTCCTCCGTCAGGACAAACTTTAGCTCTTCACAGACCAGGATAGCGTTCATGTTACTTTTCCATTTTACATAATTTTCTCCGGTCAACTTATCATTTGAGAGAATGGAAATAATTGGAGAAACCATGGCTGAAAATAAAATAAACATGGATTTAACATTCATTCATCGCATATTAAAATCATCAAAGAATTTTGGCATAAAATTAAACATGATGCATGAACCATGAATAATGAATAAGAAACCTAAAATAATTACTATGCCACAGAGATCTATCATCCCACAAGTAAGTGCCGCCGTAGGGTAGGTCAAGTACTTGCATGATAGATTGAGACAATCTCAGCTGTTTTAATATATGCGGGAATAACTCTTATTCCTATATTAAACAACTACCAATTTTTTTATCAAGGAGTTTCATTAACAGTTAATAACTCATTTGTGAGTGTAACCCGCCGTTTCTGGATTCATTGACTTAACAAGTGAAGTGCCGCCATAGGGTAGGTCAGTTCACAAGATACATCTAGGATCCCTATCCTTTCGGAACCCAAACTTGATATTTACCAAAATGGACACCATCCGTAGGGGGACGAAAACAAAGCCGTCTCGAGGCGCCTTTTGAATCTCACGTTTTTGGACTAACAACGGAGATCGCGGGATGTACTATCGTATATCCCTCTCCCCACTCACTATTTTAAACTTAAGGTTTCTATCTAAAATATCTAATATTTATCCTAACTACTGTGGATAAACTTATGGCGGCTAAAGCATAATTTATTTACACTAGTTCGTCATAAGTGAGCTAATCAATTTTAACTATTAAAATTGTGTCACTAATATCCTATTAGTCTCTACTAACAGTTTTACTCTATTAAACTAATTTAATTAGAGTGGTATAAGTGAGCTACAATATTTTAACCCTTAAAATACTAGGCATTTAAAGTCTAAAAATATGGAATTCTAAATGGTCAAAATTTTAATTAAACATTTTAATAAATCTTAGTGCGTTATAAAATTCAATGGTACGTGGAATTGTATCCCGAGTGCAGACCACATATCCGTCCATACGGAATCGGCTATGGAATTTATATCCGGGTTTCCATCCTATATACCAATGGAATTTATTATGCACCAATTAAGTCCAATATATTAGAATTCAAGTTTTAGACACTTATTCCCATTAATCTAATTAATGATTTCAATGCATATCATTTTCTAACTTAAACATTTTAAATTACATAAAATCATAATTTTATGTCTATAATGATAATGCATCTATGACATGTTATGGCAAGTAAAATGCACGAGTGGGCACCCTAGGCTATATGACATGTTATTCAAACAATTCGAATAAACATACTATAACATAATAAAAATTATTTTGTTGACCGGGCTCTTATTTTTTCTATACTAATCTAATTAGTACAAAAGATTCACCAAGGCATTCCTTGGCCTTCAAATCCCGCTCCAAAGTGGTGTTGGCTCTCTTTGCGACTTCGGTGCTCCAAATTACAAAGAATTGAAACTTTACATTGAAAATTAAAATTACAACACAATATAAACAATGGCCTTATGGCCTTACATCCCAAAACCAAAACCAACTACAAAAATAAGAGCCAGAAAAATTTACGACCAATGCAAAATCCATTCATCACATGAAATAACAAAACCATTCATCACATGAATATCACAATGTGCCCAATCATCTAAACATGCATATCATATTTATACTCATATACATATTAAAACAGAAACTTTAAATGAAAAAGTGAAGGGCTAAGAGCACTTTTCAACCTCGCTCTTGATGCCAATTGTAGGAAACGCTTTCCCTCGCGCAGCGGAAGCGATTAGGCTCACGGACCGAACTTGAAAATTTTTTCTGCTCTTCCCTTGCTTTGGCCGAACCTTACCAGTGATTTCACTGATGTTTTGGACAAACTTTCAGCACCGAAATAGCCCCGAACAGTCCCCTCCCCGAACAGCCCCTCAAACTGCAGTGAAATAGCGGACTGTTTTGGACCCGATACACGCGCGAACTGCACTTATTTTCTGTTCAGTTTTGCGCACTTTCTGGTCAAATTCAGATCTGATTTTTCAGTAAAAATCAATCCTAACACAGCCCTAAAATTATCCCAAAGTTTTCCCAAAATCCCGAATGAAAACCAACAAAACGAGCTCCCTGGGGATGATGATGCGTGCTGTAATCGCCGCCTGAGAAATTGCCCACTGCCGTGACTTGTAGTGAGGGTTAGAAGAGTCTTTTCAACGTCACGAGGTCTTCCGAACTATGTCTCGACACTAACGGAGAGTAGTGTGGGCTACACTCACAAATTAATCTCTAAACCGGTTTAGAGAATAATCACACACACCGAAAAGAATTCTCAACTCTTGAGAGCTTGGAGAATGAGATGGAGGCTAGGGTTTCTAATGACTTGTGTATTAAAAATAAATCATAATTTATCTTTTATACTTATGGTTAAATTGTTTCATAAAAAAAATCAACAACTAGTCTCCGAATCGCTATGGAATTCGGCCAAGGGGTATAAGATTCCTTGTTTGATTTTTGCTTCCAAAAATAAACAAATCCTACTCCCATTTGGACTCTTAATTTTCGGCCATGGTAGGGTAATAAGGATTTGATTTTTGTTTCTTAAACAAACAAATCCTATTCCTAATAAAAGACTAGGAATTTCGGCCATGGAGGGATTTTAATTAGGATTTGATTTTGTTTCCCAAACAAACAAATCCTATTCCTTATCCAATAAGGAATCCTACCTTGGTAATAATTCTTAGCCTTATTAAATTATATCATATATAATTTAATATTCTAATTTAATAATTATCATATATAATTATTTACCATTATATTAACTTTTAATATAAAGTCTCATGTGTTTATAATTATTATTAATCATATTAATAATATTTATTCCTTTTGTGAGTATATAATTGGACCATCCAATTATATTAGCTCCGCTATAGTAAATCGAGCTAGCACGGGGACCAAGTGGACCTACGGTTCTGAGCTCCAATAATCTCGAAATATTAATTAAGCTCTTAATAAAATATTCCGATTTATTACTCCGGTTATTCCACTAAAAACCCGAAGTTGCACTCTCGTTGCCATAGATGAAATATTAAGCCGAACAAGTCGGTGTCCACCGATATAGTCATTGCATACGAATTGATCCTTCACGAATATCTCGTAATTAGAGCCGGGTCATAATGTCCGTTATACCCTTCTAATTATTTTTACCTTAAGTACCATTGATTCTCTAATGAATGATTTACTCACAACTGTTATGAATATTAATCTTTCTATTCGTAATAGAAAAACTTGAGCGCTCAAACCGTTCAAGTACCGAATCAACCCTTAAGAGAGATACTCATCTACTTCTCGTAAGAAGGAGTGAATTCCATGTCTATGTAAAACGTTCCCAGCTACATAACAGACTATGCCCCCAAAGTACGTAGTTATTGGTTGGGATTGCAACACCAACCTCACCTTTGTAAATCAAAGGACACAACCAGTTATGCAGGAGTTCGTAGTATACTCAGGATTAAGATCAATCCTTATATGACCATCAAGTAGATCGAAATGACTTTCTTTGTTTAACGGATATTATAAGAATGTCATTTCTATCTAGGCCCAGTCCTATATGATCACATCATATAAGGTGCCTCTATTCTCATGTCTCTACATGGACGATCCGGATTAAGATCGTCATCCAAATATAGAATGGACCGCAACTATAGATAAACCACAAACAAAGTACCCGGTTTCTTTGCTCTCTATGGACTATTTAAGATTACTAACTTCAGTCTTAAATCCTCTGGTACATGACGTTCATACACCAAGTCTGAAGGTACATAAGTAATCTACGGTATTTATGAAGATATATAATATGCAATATTGAACAAACAATTAGATAAATGAATAATGCATCATTTTATTTCTATGCAAAAGAAACCGTTTACATCTCATGTAGCTCTAGGGCATACATTCCAACATTATGGGACTGTTTTGGCGGTTTTTTAGGGGCAGTTTTGGGTTAATTCTAGGAGTGTTTTGGGCAGTTTTAAGGGTCAATTTGTGCGGCAAACTGGGAAGTGCAGTGGGGGTGTTTCACGTGGAGCATGCAGGCTTTTGTGCGTGAGTTGCTCTCAGCTTAGGGGTTTATTGTGGCTATGCGCTTTGTTTAATTTGTGAGAGTGGCGTGGCTAATGAGTGGAGAGAAAAGCGTGTGTAAACGTGAGGTGTGTGTGCTGAGTGCAGGTCTAGAGGTAGATAGCAATGTGTTCGTGAGTCAAGTGGCCATATGTCCGTGAGTGGGCTGATTGGTGGTGTATATGTGCGTGAGTGGGCTGATTGTTGGATGGAGAGGACGTGTTGAGTGTGGTGTGTCTTTGTTGAAAGTTAATGCGTGAAGGCTTGCTGGGTGAAGGCTAGGTGTTGATACGTGAAGGGTGCGTGAGTGAGGGCTAGTTGGGCGTGTGATGAAGGACCGTTTGCAAAGGGTTTATTGCCGGCTGTGGGGATGAGATTAGAATATTAGGGTTGATTTCGTGAGAATGAGCCAGGGTTCAATGTGTTGGTGAAGGGTTCTTTTTATAGGCAAAGGGATAGGGGCTTTCCTTATTTGAGAATGAGAAGGATTTGTTCATTAAAGGGAAATGATTAAATTAAATTAAATCACCTTCCCTAATTAAAGAAGAAGAAATCAAATTAAATCAAATCATTTCCCTAATTAAAATATTTCCTTATCACATACTAATTAAAATATTTTAATTAGGGAAATGATTTGATTTAATTTGATTTCTTCTTCTTTAATTAGGGAAGGTGATTTAATTTAATTAGGAAAGTGATTTATTTTAATTAGGAAGGTGATTTATTTTAATTTAATTGGATTTAATTTAATTTGATTTGATTTAATTTGTGACATGTATTTTAAATGTTTTATTATTTGGATTAGGCTTTAATGGGCGTGTGGTTTTGGTTTTGGGCTAAGGATGTGTTTTAAAACGGAGGTCCAACAAGAGAACCCGCAGCTACTCCAGCGAATTAAATCCAACAATGTGTCAATTCTTGACTCTTCCCTTCCGACGTCCATTTCCCGCAGCTTCCACAATTAAAGAGGTAGTGTCTCCATACGAGACTCATCATCGGGACTTATATGCAAAAATGCAGTGCCTACAGGAAGCGTGACTGCCGTTTGAACAAAGCAGACATGAAGGAATTGAAGACGAGCAAGGCTCTGACTTCAAATATGTTTGTCATAAATATATTCACTACTAGTATTAAAATTGGATTTTAAATACTTAGTGTGGTACATAAATATATACTGATGTTCAGAATCTGCTATTAGCAGGATTAGGAAACTGTTATAATGTAACTATTTTGACTAGATACATTATCTCTATATCAGTGTTTAACCCGCTGCGGTGAACCTTTATATTCTATAACACTAAAGTGTTTTATGGTTATGTGTTTCTTTTGAAGAACACAAATCGGAAACTTTTAGAGTTTCGACACGAAATAGACAAACAGATCGGCTAAAGTATTAAACTGTCACGGTAAGACCGTAATCGAAAATACTTAAGCAATAAGTTTCTAATATACTTGAAAGAGTATAGTATTCTTTCAAAGAGGACTCCTCCCGGAACACGTCAGTTTAACGGTGTGTCCGAACGGATTAAACGAATTATGTTAGACATGATAAGGCTAATCATGAGTCGCTCTGAGCTACCATTTCCTTCAACGGATAAGCATTAACAGTGCAGAACTTATTTAGAATAAGGTTCCATAAAAATCTGTTTGACAGATTTCGTGCCAATTGTAGGTTATCCTAGGGATACATAAGTATAGTACTTATACAACTCACAAGAGAACAATTAGATTATTGCTCGCCATGTGGTTTTCCTAAGAGGAATACCAATATGCAGTGGTAAGTGGGAGGATAGTAAAACTCGATGAAAATCAGAGTAATATTATTCCTGGCACCGAATCCTTAATGGAACACAAATAGTTCATCAAGGATGAAACTATACCATAATCTTCGTATACACAAGAACCGCGTATGTCGGAGAGAGTCAGAAAACAACATGGGGTATGGGTTTCTGATCTCACCTTATAAAAATGTTAATTTTTTGAGGTATACCAACTAACTACGTGTGAGGAAGTGATACAAGGTATCGACTCCCTAATTATGACAAAGTGTCATGAATCCGAAATGGATTCCATGTATATCAACTTAGTTTAGATACTAGTTGATGTACCGCAGGGCATTGTGCCTATTGGTACTTTATAAGTCTTCAAGGAAGACATACATGGATGGCAACATACCAACGTATAAAGCTAGGCTTTTAGCAGAAAGGTATCGTTATCAACATTGTGTTGATTACGATTCAACCTTTTACCTGTTGCCACGGTAAATCCATTTGGATAATGCTTGCTAAAGCTGCGTGTTTCATTTATGAAATATGTCAGCTTTACGGGAAAATCGCTTTCCTGAAAAGGAAACTTTTCGGAGGATGTTTACAATATCCTATCGATTTTGTCGTACCATAACTAGCAAACAAGGTTTGCAGGTTATTCAATCCATGTTTGGATTGAAGCAAGCATAGGTTCTTGGAATTATCGTTTTGATATAATCATAATAGAGTATGATTTAATTCAAAATGAAAATGATTCTTATGTATATAAGAGGGTTAGTGGGAGCACACTGACAGTGGTTGTCCTATAAAAATAATGATAATATGTCATTTCTTGGAAATGATATTCCCATAAATACAATCGGCGAAAGCTTGTCTTTCGAGAAAACTCTTCGTGGAATCGTACATTGAAAAATGTACGTGACCTGGTGTCTCATACGCTTTGAGCATATGGATTCACAATCAGGCCAATCTAAGTGATAGTCACTGGATTAAAGTTAAGAACATACTTAGTGTCTTAGAGAACTAAGGATGATGTCTTAAACTATGGAGAAGAAGAACTTGAAGTGACTCGGATCACTACTGCAAGTTTCCGAACCGATAAAGAAGATTAAAAGTCGCAAACTGTACTATACAGTCTGAATAACGGTACAGTGAGCTGGAAATCTTCCAAGCAAGATATTGTTACCGAATAAACAACAAATGCGGGTTATTGCTGCAGCTGAAGCAGTAATGGAAGCCTTATGGGTCGATAATAAATCTAATTAGATTAGATATAATTCTGTTAGCAGCTGAGCTGGGCTTGAGCACAAGATAAAGAATTAATGGTCTAATCAACGATCCAGATACATACTTTGATATTCATCTGATTTGTTTGGATCATACATCGTGGCGATGTGATCATCGTATAAATCGCATCAGACGATAATCATACAAATCCGCTGACAAAAGTCTTTTCTCAGCAATTTGAGCCAACTGTACATAGTTCGGGTGTCAAGCACTCGAGTGACTAGCTATAGGCCAAGTGGGAGATTGTTGGACAATTATGATCCATAGCGTCACTATTTGTACAGATCATGGTGTTGTTGTACAAATTAACTATGTGACAAAGGAGATTGCACTCTTATCATTTGTGATTAGATCACCTAGATATATAAATGATTGGAGGTCCCTGTGATTTGTTCCTGGATTGAGAATGATATGAGACAGTATCAATCCACGAAGGATAAATCATTAAATATCCCTAGTCAGATCATTATCGAGATTGGACATCGATGAATGCGTAAAAGACTAGTATTACACTTGTGCGCGTTGTTAGGGCACAACGGTATAGTTCTCATATATTTGGGTATAGGATACTCATGCAAGTGTAATAGGAGGTTGTGTTTCTCCGATGGTATGGGAAACAGCTTCGCTCTGGATAAGACCCCCTCGGAATTCCATTGGTAGTATGACTATGTGTCTATGGAAATCTGAAATCAGGGTAGGTGTATTTGGTCTTAACCTGAGACTTGCACCGCTAATACTTGCGACAATCAATATACTTTAGTTGAGGTCGTCCAGGGCTTTAAAAGGTTATATGTACGCCAATGCTGGGTATATTGAGAATCGTAGTGTGTTGGGTGTGATGTCAAGGCGGAAGTGTCACTCCAGTCATATAGAGTTGATGATCGTGCAGGGATACAGAACTAGTTCTCTAAATAAGGTTGCAACCATCGGGATAATATGACTTGGTCATGATTATTCGATATTAAAGAGACTAGTTGCTCGTAATCCGATATATGCTTCGTACGGGGCAGACACTGTACCAGCCCCAGACCTTGCATGTGATCATCTGATACTGGACAGAAATACGCAATACTACGTACACTACGCCTGATACAGATCCTTTATTCCTGTAAGGATATTTCCGGAGAATTGGGTAGGCATGGCGCTTTGCTAGAGGCCAACCTTGTCTTGTAATTCAGTATAAACGTAGTACGAGGTACTTACGTGTTCGGATAGTCCGACGACCGAATTTACTTCCAACATATCCGGGGATCTCATGGGTCACTTCCCAAAGATTCACCGATGACGTATGACTCGCACTTTTAATTAATCTGAGATTAATTAGATGAGAGAGAAAATTAATCTGGGATTAATTGCAGAGATATTTTATCTGGGATAAAATATCATTTAAAGAGAGAGATAACGATTAATTTGGAATTAATCGGTAAATTAATATATTCGATATATTAAACGAAATTAGATTTCGACTCGGAATTAAAATTAGATTTTAATTCGGGCGAACGAATTAATTTAGAATTAATTCGTTAACGACGTGAATAGTGACTTTGCTAGGCGTAATCATTTAATTACGTCGCAACGGAAAATTTGTTAATTTAGAATTAGCAAACCCGAGCCCTAGATTATTTGCGATCGCATTCGCATTTCGAATTCGAGTGCGGCACGCAAGTCAAATCAAGCGTCAAATCGCTAGTTGCATCTAGCGTCACATCAAGCATCAAATCATGTCACTTTGAGTGATATGACAAGTGATTGATTGATTGATGTGATTGAGTGATGTGGTGGTTGTTGGCATTAAAAGTTTGACTTTTTATTAGCCAAATTTTTGGTATATGATTTAATAAATCAAATACAAAATTAGACAACATTTTTTTTACTCTTCTCTCTCTTCTCATTCTCCTTCTCTCTCACGCCCTTGGGGCTGCTCAATTTCTTATTCTACAAAGGCAGTGAACTGCAGAGTATTTGAAGAAATAAATGGAAGCAAGTGTGATTTTATGGCAAAATCGAGAGTGCTAGCACACTCCAGGATCAATACGAAGGTGATACGGAAGTCCACCCATGAGCCGGGAACCATTCGACGAAGCTTGGAGCTTGACGAAGGACCAAAACCGAGCCAAAAATAGTGACGAATTGCAGCCCACTGCCGAACCAGTGAAGAGGCAGAAAACAAAATTTTTTGTTGCCTCCGCGTCGCTCAACCGCTCGATGTAAGTATTCTGCGACTTCCTCGATGTTTTTCACACATGTTCATGCTTGATTTATGATCCTTGGGACCCTTAGATAATCTCCAACACTGATACCATTGTTAGTGTTCCTTGAACATTCCAAGGATCTCTAATCATGATTCGGTGTGTGAATATTCAAAGAAGTTGCGGAATACTTACATTGAACGGATTTGATGGATGTATGAAGTTCAAAACTTTTGTGTGTTTGAGAAGAGCTCCAAGCCTTTCTTTGTATTCCAAACTCAAGGGATTAGTTTCCCTAACACCTTGAATGACTCCTTAAAGTGCTAGCTTGAAGAAAATTTGCAACAAAAATTCTTTTGAGATGGAGAAGCTCTCGGCTTTGTGTGTAGAAAGGGAGAGAGAGTTGCTTTGTTTTGTGTATTTGATTTTCTAAAAATACAAAAATGAAATCTCAAAGTTGGTATATCTTTTCAAAATAAAGATAAAGTGTGTTGGATTTGGTTAGTGTACAAAACAAGCAACCCAAGTTTTTCACTCAACCCTTAACCACTTCCATCACTAGTCAAACTAGTTGATGTAAGTCAAGTAGGTCCCACCACTTGTGAATTCCGAAATTTAGTCGAATAATCCAACACACAACTTTGCTCGATCCCGGGTTCGTTTAATTCTGAATTAACGAATTTGTCGTTGCAAACATTATTATTAAAGTCGCTTACGAATTATTTCTAAATTAATTCGTTTGCCTGAATTAAAATCAAATTTTAATTCCACATGGAAATCTAATTTCAATTAATATATCTGATATATTATTTAATTGATTAATTCGAAATTAATAGTTCTCTCTCTACTATTCGAATTATATCCCAGATAAATTCTTATCGTAATTAATCCCAGATTAATTTTCTCTCTCTTATAATTAATCCTAGATTAATTCTGTTCGAGTCAAACATCATCGGTGAATCTTTGGGCAGCGACCCATGAGATTCCTGGATATGTTGGCAGTAAATCCGGTCGTCGGACTATCCGAACACGTGCGTACCTCGTACCACGTTCTTACCGGTTTACAAGACATAGTTGGCTTCTAGCAAAGCACCGTGCCTACCCAATTCTCTAGAAATATTCTTTTAAGGAATACATAATCTTTATCAAGCGTAGTATACTAAGTATTGCGTATTAAGATACAGTATCAGATGTCACATGCTAGGCTTGGGGCTGGAATTATGTATATCCCGTACGAAGCATATATCGAATCACTAGCAACTAGTCTCTTTAATCGGATAATCATGACCTTGTCATATTATCCCGATAGTTGCAACAAATTAGAATATCAGTTATGTATCCCTGCGTGATCATCATCTTCATATGACTGAAGTGATACTTCCATCTTGACATCACACCCAATACACTATGATTCTCAATAAACCCAGAAGAGGCGTACCCAGAACCTGTTAAAGTCTCGGATGACCAAAACCAAAGCGTACTGATTGTCGCAAGTATTAGCGATGCAAGTCTCAGGTTAAGACCAAATACACCTACCCTGCTTCGAATTCCCATAGACACATAGTCATACTACCAATGGGATTCCGATGGGTCTATCCAGAGCGAAGTTGTTTCCGTACCATCGGCAAACAGATCCTCATATTACACTTGCATGAGTATCCAATACCAAAATATATGAGAACTATGCTGTTACGCTTCCATAACGCGCACAAGTGCAATACTAGTCTATTCCACATTATCGATGTCTAATCTCGATAATACTACGACTATGGATATTTAATGATTAAACCTTACGTTGATTGATATTGTCTTATATCTTATTAATCTGGAACTAATCATAAGGACTTTAATCATTTATATATTCAAGTAATCTAATTACAAATGATAAAATAGCAATTTCCTTTGTCACATAGTTAATTTGTACAAAAACCACAATGTCTTTTACAAATAGTGATGCTATGGGTCATAACTGTCCAACAGTCCTATGGATTCCAAAGTGATTTTTTCTCTGAGGTGGATATATACCGGAGGATTCTCCTCTTCGGAGGAATAAATATCCACTCCAGAATTATTTTTACATCGGAGGGACGGGTATTATCCATTCGGAGTGGATTTATTCCGAAGTAATTGGACACTAGATGGTGTTCGAAGTCCATTTACCAAATAACACAGCTATGTGGTGACAGTTTTCGCTCTCTAATTGAACCAATATCTACTTCCAACAGGCCCACTTGCAGTAGCTTATTGAGGAAGAATCATTTGTACGTCAACACGTGTCTTCCATGGTAGGGCTAAATTTGTGCATCTACACTCTAAATTTTTTAAAAAATTGTGACAAGTGAGTCACGATAAGAAATTAGGTAATTATATCATAAAAAAATGACACGGGTAATCACCATATCATATTAGGCTTACTCTTAAAACTCTCAAGTGTTCATGCGGTGGCAATTTGTTATCACACGAGTGTTTTTTACTTGTTAATGTGTTATTTATATCTCTATTGTTGTATTGATTATTTTTTGTCTTTTTAATGACGAGAAAATCGCATTAAAATTCAACAAGAATTACTCCAGTTTTCAAGTTCATTAGGGTTTACTACATCTGTCATATTAGTGTTCAAGCAATAGAATTTTGGGTTTTCTAGGTCAAACTAAGATAAAATTAAGCAATGAAACATGTGAATACAACAAAGTAAGAATGCGGAAAATACTCACTTTGATCGGATTTTGGATGTGCGTTGAACACAAAACTTTTCCTCCTTGATGCATTCGGCCAAGGTCTCCTTGTGTTGATCTTCAAGCTCCAAGCTTTGAGTGTTGATTCCAAGCTCAAGGATTGGATTCCCTATCACCTTTGAATGACTCCTTGGATGTGTGCTAGCACTTGTGATTTTTGAAACAAAAATCACTCAACATGAACCCTAGGTTCACGGCAAAGTGAATAAGAAAAATGGGGGGAGAGTTTCGGTCTTGATGAAAGAAAATGAGAGAATGAATGTTGTGTGTTGATTTCAAAAATCAAGTAACCTAATACCAAAAAACAAAAATTAGTAAATGGTCTTTCACACATCAATAAAATAAGCTTGTGTGTTTCACAAGTTTCCAACAACCCAACCACTTCCATCAACCAAAAGTAGATGAGATGGACTAGGTGATGTGACTTGTGTGGGCCCCACTTGAATCAAAATATGAGTGGGCCCGCAACACATCCCGGGCTCGGGTTCGCTAATTCCGAATTAATGAATTTTCCGTTGCGACGTAATAAAATCAAATTTAATTAAACAATTATGCCTAGCAAAATTACTATTCATGTCGCTCGCGAATTAATTCTAAATTAACTCGTTCGCCCGAATTAAAATCTAATTTTAATTCCGCGTCGAAATCTAATTTCGTTTAATATATCGAATATATTATTTTATCGATTAATTCCAAAATAATCGTTCTCTCTCTTTAAATAGAATTTTATCCCAGATAAAATCTCTCCGTAATTAATCCTATATTAATTTTCTCTCTCTTCTAATTAATCCCAGATTATTATATTCGAGTCATACGTCATCGGTGAATCTTCAGGAAACGACCCATGAGATCCCTAGATTTGTTGGTAGTAAATCTGGTCGTCGGACTATCGGAACACGTACGTACCTAGTACTACGTTTTTACCGATTTAAAAGACATGGTTGGCTTCTAGCAAAGCACCGTGCCTACCCAATTCTCCAGAAATATTCTTAAAGGAATATATAATATGTATCAGGCGTAGTATAAGTAGTATTGCGTATTGCGATCCAGTATCGGATGTCAGATGCAAAGCCTGGGGCTGGAATTGTGTCTGCCCCGAACGAATCATATGTCGGATCTCTGGTAACTAGTCTCTATAATCGGATAATCATGACCTAGTCATATTATACCGATGACTGCAGTACTAAAGAGTACTAGTTCCGTATCCTGCGTGATCATCATCTCCATATGACTGGAGTGATACTTGTTAGACAGTTATGACCCATAGCGTCACTATTTTGTAAATGATATTGTATTATTGTACAAAATTAACTATGTAGTAATGAAATTGCCTTTTACCGTTTTGTAATTTATTTACTTTGAAATAAATGGTAAGAGTCCCTATGATTAGTTCCGGATTATGATGATATGAGATGGTATCAATCCATAAAGGTTTAATCATTAAATATCCCTAGTCGTAGTATTATCGAGATTGGACATCGATAATGCGGAATAGACTAGTACTGCACTTGTGCATGTTGTGAGGGCACAACGGCATAGTTCTCATATATTTAAGTATAGGATACTTATGCAAGTGCGGTAGGAGGTTGTGTTTTACCGATGGTACAGAAAACAGCTTCGCTCTGGATAGACCCCGCGGAATCCCATTGGTAGTATGTCTGCGTGTCTATGGGAGTCCGCTTCAGCGTAGGTGCATATGATCTTAACCTGAGACTTGCATCGCTAGTACTTACGACAATCGGTAAACTTTAGTTTTGGTGGTCCAGGGCTTTAACGGGTTCTGTGTACACCTCTTCTGGGTTTATCGAGAATCGTAGTGTATTGGGTGTGATGTCAAGATGGAAGTATCACTTCAGACATATGGAGATGATGATCGCGAGGGATACAGAACTAGTACTCTATAATGGTTGCAACCATCGGGATAATATGACTAGGTCAGGATTATCCGATTCAAAGAGACTGGTTGCTTGATGTCCGATATGTGTATCGTACGGGGCAGACACATCTCCAGCCCCAGGCCATACATGTGATCATCCGATATTGGTTCGATATAACACTATACTACGGTATACTACGCCTGTTATAGATCTTATATTCCAATAAGAATATTTCTGGAGAATTGGGTAGGCATGGCGTTTTGCTAGAGGCTAACCTTGTCTTGTAAAACGGTAAAAACGTAGTACTTCGTACGTACGTATTCAGATAATCTGACGGCCGTATTTACTGCCAACATATCCAGAGATCTCTTGGGTCGCTTCCCGAAGATTCACCAATGACGTATGATTCAAACTCGATTAATCTTGGATTAATTACGGAGAGACTTTATCTTGGATAAAGTACTATAAAAAGAGAGAGAACGATTAATTTGGAATTAATCGTAAAAATATTATATTCGATATAATAATCGAAATTCGATTTCGACGCGAAATTAAAATTAGATTTTAATTCGGGCAAACGAGTTAATTTAGAATTAATTCGTTAGCGACGTAAATAATAATTTCGCTAGGCGCAATTATTTATTTAAATTCGATTTAATTAACGTCGCGACGTAAGTTCGGTATTTCGGAAATATCGAACCCGAACGCGTGAGTGCACGTGGGCCCACTTTCATTTGGAAACGTGTGGGGCCCACATGACACATGTCATTTTATGCATTATTTAATTGTTAATACATTGCATGGTGATAGTGTACAATACACTCAATGGTTTTGCATGGAGTTTGAGTGTTTGACACTCTAAGCCATTGCATGATTTGTGTCATAAGTTTATTATTAATTTAATAAATATTATGGCATAAATATAAATTGATTTTTTGTAACAAAATCATAAGACTCCTCTCTCTCTCACATTGCCGAAACTACATGCAGTTTTGGGCTCTCCATTTCTTCAATTTTGTGGCAAGATTTGAAGAAGTTGTGCATTCAAAATCACAACAAAGGCTAGCACCTTCAAGGGATCATACATAGGTGATATGGGAAACTAATCCTTGAGCTTGGAAGGATCAAACTCGACTTGGAGTCCCTCTTTTCTTCTTGGCCGAGAGCTTCACTGCACAAGGGAGGAATTTCGCATCATCTTAGCATCCATTTTCAAGTATTGTGAGTATGATTCCGCCATACTTCAATTAATTCATTCATGTATTTATATATTTTGCTTGTTCTTGTTGATCTTGGGGCTTGGTTAATTTCTCCAACAATGGTATCATTGAGCTTAAAGAGCATGCAAATATATTAGGATGTTATTTGGGGAAAATTGTATGAAGCATGATTTGATGAGTTTGCTTGATTAAATATGCTTAGATGTATGTTATTTAGATTATACATCATCAATTTCATGGAAAATAAATTGGATTAATTTTTCCAACCCAAATGAGGCTTGGCCGAATACATGCAAGCATATGGACTAGATGATTTTAATTTTAAGACATTAGATGACTTGAAACAATATGGAATGATGATTTGTAACTCGATTGGATTGAAAACGAAATCGGAACCATTTTAATCACCTTGGCCGAATGCTTGATGGAGGATTAGGGACTTGATTTTTTGATTAAATAATGTTGGACATATATTTAAGATAAAAATATGATTAATGGATTAATTTGATATTTTGGGAATATTGATTTAAAGGATTAATCATGATAATACACTTTAATTAATTAAGTTATAAAATTTGGAATTTTAAAATTTGGTTAGTTGGGCTTAATTTTGAATTGGGCCTAAAACTATTATATTTGGACATAATGGGCTTGGTTGGGCCTGTTAGACAGTAATGACCCATAGCGTCACTATTTTGTAAATGATATTGTATTATTGTACAAAATTAACTATGTAGTAATGAAATTGCCTTTTACCGTTTTGTAATTTATTTACTTTGATATATAAATGGTAAAAGTCCCTATGATTAGTACCGGATTGTGATGATATGAGACAGTATCAATCCATAAAGGTTTAATCATTAAATATCCCTAGTCGTAGTATTATCGAGATTGGACATCGATAATGCGGAATAGACTAGTACTGCACTCGTGCATGTTGTGAGGGCACAACGGCATAGTTCTCATATATTTAAGTATAGGATACTTATGCAAGTGCGGTAGGAGGTTGTGTTTTACCGATGGTACGGAAAACAGCTTCGCTCTGGATAGACCCCGCGGAGTCCCATTGGTAGTATGTCTGCGTGTCTATGGGAGTCCGCTTCAGGGTAGGTGCATATGATCTTAACCTGAGACTTGCATCGCTAGTACTTACGACAATCGGTAAACTTTAGTTTTGGTGGTCCAGGGCTTTAACGGGTTCTGTGTACACCTCTTCTGGTTTATCGAGAATCGTAGTGTATTGGATGTGATGTCAAGATGGAAGTATCACTTCAGACATATGGAGAAGATGATCGCGAGGGATACAGAACTAGTACTCTATAATGGTTGCAACCATCGGGATAATATGACTAGGTCAGGATTATCCAATTCAAAGAGACTGGTTGCTTGATGTCCGATATGTGTATCGTACGGGGCAGACACATCTCCAGCCCCAGGCCTTACATGTGATCATCCGATACTGGTTCCATATACACTATACTACGGTATGCTACGCCTGTTATAGATCTTATATTCCAATAAGAATATTTCTAGAGAATTGGGTAGACACATGGCGTTTTGCTAGAGGCTAACCTTGTCTTGTAAATCCGAAAAATGTAGTACTTGGTACGTACGTGTTCGGATAGTTCGACAACCGGATTTACTGCCAACATATCTAGGGATCTCTTGGGTCGCTTCCCGAAGATTCACCAATGACGTATGATTCAAACTCGATTAATCTTGGATTAATTACGGAGAGACTTTATCTTGGATAAAGTACTATATAAAGAGAGAGAATGGTTAATTTGGAATTAATCATAAAATTATTATATTCGATATAATAATCGAAATTCGATTTCGACGCGAAATTAAAATTAGATTTTAATTCGGGCAAACGAGTTAATTTAGAATTAATTCGTTAGCGACGTAAATAATAATTTCGCTAGGCGCAATTATTTATTTAAATTCGATTTAATTAACGTCGCGACGTAAGTTCGGTATTTCGGATATATCGGACCCGAACGCGTGAGTGCACGTGGGCCCACTTTCATTTGGAAACGTGTGGGGCCCACATGACATGTCATTATATGCATTATTTTATTGTTGATGCATTGCATGGAGATAGTGTACAATGCACTCAAGGGTATTGCATGGAAATTGAGTGTTTGACACTCTAAGCCTTTGCATGGTTTGTGTCATAAGTTTATTATTGTTTAATAAATATTATGGCATAAATATAAATTGATTTTTGTAACAAAAAATCAGATCTTCTCCCTCTCAAATTACCGAAACAGTGAGCAAGTTTTGGCTCTCCATTTCTTCATTTGTTTTGTGGCAAGACTAGAAGAAAGTGTACAAGTTTGGAACTTTAATTCACAACTTTGGCTAGCACCATCAAGGGATCATACAAAGGTGTTATGGGAAACTCATCTTAGAGCTTGGAAGGATCAAACATTGCTTGGAGCTTCTCTTTTCTGCTTGGCCGAATCCTTCACTGCACAAAGGAGAAAGTTTTGTTTCATCAACGCATCCGCATTCCGATCTTTGTAGTATGATTCCGCCATACTTCAATATTGTTCATTCTTTTATATATTTTGCTTATGCTTTTGATCTTGGGACATGGATTAATTTTTCCAACAGGGCCAAGTAGATTTGGACCTTTTGGATTGGATCCAAAATGGGCCTAAATCACACCATTTAAGCCCAAATGTAATAAATGGGCTTTTATGTTTAATTGGGCCTTATGGGCTTGATATTGATTTTATGGCATATGAGGGTGATTCTTTATTGGGCTTGGTAATTGGGTTTGACCCATACATTGACCAAAACCCAAGCCTAAAGAAATCAATTGAAAGCCCATCGGACTTTAATTAAACGGACATTAGATGTTAGTTGGGCTTTGAGACCCGATTGTATTAGATTTGGAATCTAAGTTATAAAAGCACAATAAAAGTGTAAATATTTAATTTAGAATTAAGTAATAGGATTAGTATTGAATACGACTTAAATTGGATTTAACGAGTAGTTCGATATAATTCGTGAATTCATACTATAAGTATTTATTCTCAAATTGAGTTGGACTCGCGCAAATGCAAACAATTGTTTGAACATT
>SKCR01034630.1:0-120695 GCA_019454045.1 Zanthoxylum bungeanum
CATCACAATTTCTTCAGTGTGCTGATGAGGATTAACTTCCAATAACAAAAAAAAAAAAAATCTCCCACTTAAACAATTAAAGCAGTATCCTTAAAACCAAACCAAAAATCATATCTTAGGGGTTCAAGTAAACAAGAAATTATCAAATTTCCAATCTCATATACCCATTAAAACATAAAAAAAATGAAGACCAAACAGCACAAAAACAATACTTAAACAATTAAATTAAGAATTAAAAAAAAAATTACCTTGAAGAAGACAAAGAAAGGCACAGCAGAAACAGAGTAAGCTTCAGAAATTTCAGGATGCTCTTCCGCTTCAACCTAAAAGACCCATTTCAATTACGTAAATTAAAATACAAAACCCCAAAAAATAAAAACCAAAAAACCCACAAAAAAAAAAAAAAAAACGAACCTTGAAGAAATGGGCACTCGGGAAATCGGTAGAGAGGTGAGAAAAAACTTGGTCCATATGCTTAGAGGCTTCACACCATGATGCCCAAAAGTGCAGGATAACCGGTGCGCCACTCTGGCGCACGTTATCAAGCTCCTCCTTCGTCTTCAACTCCTTCACTGACCCACTACCACTCATTCTTATCGAAACTTATTCACAAATTCGTTAAAATCACTCACTTATTTTTGTGCTTCATTAGAGAAACCCAAATTACTTTGTTTTATAAACCTAAAAGTAACCACTTTTTCCTTTTATTTTCGTGATCCCTGTGAGAAGTGGACACGTTTCGGTCCAATTAGGAGATATAATTATAATAAAATTTTATAATTAAAGTCCGCATTTTTTAATGTTGAAGATATATTTTAGATATTAATATTGTAAAGGTTAATTATTATATGTATTTTTATTAATTTAATTTTATAACTTTAATATGAAACCGCAACGTGATACTTAATTATCCTAAAAGTTATCATAATGACATTTTAATTTCTATATTTTTAGAAATACAAGTTTTAATCCCTAATATGATTTTTATTTAATAGATTTATTAATTTAATTTTATAACTTTAATATAAATCATTAACATATATATATATATATATATATATATATATATATATATATATATATATATATATATATCTATTTAATAAAGGAGAATGGTGTTGGAGGAAAGAGAGTA
This sequence comes from Zanthoxylum bungeanum, assembly GCA_019454045.1. Taxonomy (NCBI): domain Eukaryota; kingdom Viridiplantae; phylum Streptophyta; class Magnoliopsida; order Sapindales; family Rutaceae; genus Zanthoxylum; species Zanthoxylum bungeanum. Next base: position 1,136 of record SKCR01034630.1, read on the forward strand.
TATCTAACGGCTCTCTTTATGTGGCTTAATTGACGGCCCAAATCATTTCATTGGTAATTGGAGGAAAGAAAGTGAATTGATTGATGGAAATGGTCAAAAAATTTCAAATTAAAAAATAGAATGTTAAAATAAAATCATTTAATTAAAAAATAAAATCATTTAATTCTATAACACCGTGGCGTAGGCACGGGCAAATACTGTAACACCGTGTTGTAGGCACGGCCAAATACTGTAACACCGTACCGTAGGCACGTGCATCATTTAATTAAAAAATAAAATCATTTAATTCTGTAACACCGTGCCGTAGGCACGAGCAAATACTGTAACACCGTGCCTTAAGCACGGGCCAAATACTGTAACACCGTGCCGTAGGCACGGACAAAAACTAGTATATATATATATATATATATTATATATATATATATATATATATATATATATATATCTATTTAATAAAGGAGAATGGTGTTGGAGGAAAGAGAGTATATCTAACGGCTCTCTTTATGTGGCTTAATTGACGGCCCAAATCATTTCATTGGTAATTGGAGGAAAGAAAGTGAATTGATTGATGGAAATGGTCAAAAAATTTCAAATTAAAAAATAGAATGTTAAAATAAAATCATTTAATTAAAAAATAAAATCATTTAATTCTATAACACCGTGGCGTAGGCACGGGCAAATACTGTAACACCGTGTTGTAGGCACGGCCAAATACTGTAACACCGTACCGTAGGCACGTGCATCATTTAATTAAAAAATAAAATCATTTAATTCTGTAACACCGTGCCGTAGGCACGAGCAAATACTGTAACACCGTGCCTTAAGCACGGGCCAAATACTGTAACACCGTGCCGTAGGCACGGACAAAAACTAGTATATATATATATATATATATATATATATATATATATTATTTTGGAAATTTAAATTTTATTAATTTAATTTTATAATTTAATATTATTTTTAATTGTAATAGGAAAATATAATATATTTTCCTATTATAATACAGTTCTTATAACATTTTAATATGTATTTTTATTATAATAGGTTTTTTATTTAACAAAAAATTAATTGCAAAGATATTTTAATTTTATAATTTAATAATAAAAAATTAATCGTAGAGGCTAATTGTAGAAATTAAGTGTCATATATGTTTATTTTATTTTAATGATGGATTATAATATAATTTCTTTTTATAATAGGTTTCTTTATTTAATTTTATAATTTACTAATAATAAATTAAAATATTAATTAATTAAAATAATATGTTTCTTACTTTAATAGTAGATTTCATTTTTATATTGTAATATATTTCTTATGTTAATAATTTACTAGTTTAAATTTATAATTTAATAATAAAAATTTAAAAAATGATAATTATTAATTATTGGTTTGGTTTGGTTTAGTTCAATATAATTCAGTTTTTTAGTTTTTTAATAATAACAATAAAAAATTAAAAATTAGTATTAATTGTTTTTACACTATACCTCTTCTAATTATCACAACAACATTAATAAAAAAATTCATGAGATACAATCATTATTTAAATTATTTAAAATATAATAAAATAAAAGAATTATAACCAAAGAAAAATAATTATTTCAATTAATTAATCATCACTAAATAATAAATAAATTAAATAATATAAAAAAATATAATATATATAAAATAACAACTTAGGTTTAAAAAGGGATAACAACATTTTTAGTCCAAAGAGTTGGGCTGTTTTTTTTTTTTTTTATATTTAAGTCCTAAAATAAATTTTTATTAGTAAGTGCTATAAGTGAATTAATTTTTTCATTTAAGTCTTATAACGGAACACCAAATCATCACTACCATTAAATGAATTTGTTGCCATGACACTTTGGAGGTTTGAAATTTTAGGGTTTTAGTAAACTAAAGAAATCAAAAAGGGGAAAGAAATTGAGGAGGGAAATCTCTCGCTCATTCAGCAAGGTCACTCATTAATAAGTAATATTGAAAAGAAGGGAAATGTTGGTTGGTGAAGAAAGATTCATTTGGTGTAACAACAATCGGGTAAAGACAAGGTATTTTCTAAGTATTATTTATTTGTTTGTCTTTGAGAATCTTATGAAATTTTCTAGTCTGTAAGGGAGGGTGAGTTTTTTTCTTCAATGAATTAATCCACCTACGTTTGGCAGATCAAAGCAAATTATACCAGGTCTGCTAATGAGGGTTAACAATTTGGAAATTGAAAATGAAAGACTGAAAAAGCAGAAGAAGATGTTGAGGAAGTGGTGTATAATTTCTTGGATGATAATATTAGTCCTATTTTTATGAAAATATAAGTTGGAGTTAAGGGTTAATGCTTTTGTTAATGGGGTTTGGTTATTGTTTATGATATTGTGTTGGGTTTAAGATTGCTGTAAAATTTTCACAAAAATATATACATAACTCTCCTAAAATATACTTCAGTAAAGGGTTATATATACATAACATAATCATAAATAAAGTACATGATAATTTCACAAAAATATCCACAATATTGACAAGTCACACAAAATTTCCACAAAAAAATTATACATAATCATCACTGCCACTTCACTTCTCATTTGCTGCAGATTCTTGTGTTTGAGTAAAGGATTGTGAATGATGGTTTCTTCAAATGAGCTTGTAGGATTTTATGGAGTTGGTTGACTTGTCTGACCACTTGAAAGTTAAACAGCACCAACTATCTTTTGAACATAACTATTAGCTCTCATGGATTTCTTTTTATTCTTTGACAGCTGATTAAATGAACTATATAGCTGAAAATTATCTTCAATATATTTATAAGTCATTTTCTTAATAAGTATGCAACCAAATTACAAGTTATTACAAGAAGTTATGGCATATATCACAAAAAAATAGACAATTGAATTATGTACCTGTAACTTTTCAGGTTTTGCATCTTCTTTCTTTCAGTTTCTCGTCTAATTGGATAACTGATTTTATTGTGTCATTTCTTAAAACAATATTGACAAGTCATTTTCCTACCTTTTTTAATCAACCTTCCATTGCTACCGATTTCATGCTCTTCATTTCTTATAAATTTGTTTTTGGTCTTCCTGTCATTTTGTTGGAATTCATGGGCCTAACTCAACCCAAAAGCCAGCTTGAGAGTTGGGGATTGCCCAATGTTTATATTTTGAGTTTAATTATTTATCTCAGTCGATGTAGGATATTTTCCTCAACACATTTTCTTCAATGGAGGGGATTTTGTGGGTGATTCATCATATATAGACCAGAATTGTTCACCACTCAAAGGAGTCATTTTAAAGTTATAACTCTTCAAGTACTTATCTTTCTTATACCAATCACATACATAATTCTCAGGTTGATGGTCTCTATCATATATAGCACAAACTACATGGCAACAAGGTATGCCCTCTGAATTCCAAGCTCTACACATACAAGTTCTATTATTTAAATTCACCACATACCTATCCTCATGATAAGCTACTTCATACCATTCTATTCTATTCTATAATATGGTGCATTTCCAACTTTCTTCTTTATTTGCATGTAATTTTTTTTTTCTAATTATAAGATCTAAATCTTCAACTCATTCTTCAGTCAGGTCTCTATTATGGTGTAATCTTTTCATTACCAACTTCCTAATATCTTCCAAACAAGAATAATACTTTTGCTTCTAGCGGGTATTATTGTACTGCCCCTAACGGGTGTGGCTTGGTGGTGAAGGGTCCAGAATCTCACTTTGAGGTTCTGGGTTCGAATCCAGGGGGTGCAACTTCTTGTAAGAGCCGGGGGTTTTACCTGCGCCGCGGCCCAGAATGAGTGGTTTGGTGGCGGGGTTTCCAACGATTTCAAAAAAAAAAAGGGTATTATTGTACCATTAAATGCCTCAAAAAGATTGGATGTGTCTGAAAAAATGCCATGCACCAGAACAACGGATGATGTTTAAGCATGTCATCTTGTGATGTATGAGTTAATGCATAAGCATAGCAAAAAAGCCCACAGTCCGGCTCGACCGAACTTTAGCCCGACTCAATGTTTAAAAACCCGGGCTAGGCTATATAATGGTAGGTCCAGTTTAGGCTCGGGCTGGGCCCGGTCAAAATAAATAAAAAATAATTAAATGTTAAAAAATTAATAAATTTTTGGTTTTTAAGTTGATGCATGTCTTTGAGGAATTAATACTATATTTTTGTTGATATATTTTAGTATAAGATTTTGATTATTACAAATTAAAAAAAAAAAAAAGGGCCAAAAAACCCGATCCCGAGCTCGAGCCCGACCCGACAGCATGCCGGGCCGGGCTTTTTCCCGGACTCGAGCTTTTTTTTATTGGCCCGAGCCATGTTTGTAGCTTTCACACATAACCAAAACTGTATTTCAAGTGCTTTGCCACTATGTTTTTCTTTTTCCAATTTGCATTCAAATGCCTTGTACACCCATCTTTTTTCGGATTCAGGAAATAGCTCGAATATTGCTGGCAGTAATCCCACATAATCTGGTTCATCATTCACTTTATTTTCTTCTTGCCTTTTAAAAACTACTCTCGTAATCAATATTTCTAGTTCATTTCCTACTCTTCTATAAGTTTAGCTCTTACTTCCTCCAACTATAGATCATCACCATTAGATAGATATCATGTATCAACCTCTATATATTCTTCTTCTGCTTCATCTTCCTATTCCTCCATCACTTCCTCATCCTTTAACTCTTCATTACCATTTAATTCCTCTTCCCAACCTCTACTCCCTCCACATCAGACACTACAAACGTATCCACTTTCCCTTTGTCATTCAAAATATGACAACTTACAAGTTGTTTCATCATTATACACCAGATGTAGCTACATATTTTTTTATCAGGAACTTTAAAATACATCTTTACATCCTTGTCACATCTAGTTCATTTTGAACATGTTGAAGTAAACACCAATAACTTAAACGATCGGGGTCTATTACTAAAAATAATAATAAGATCTCGGATTAATCATACGTATAATATGACCTCCAATGAGGATATAAATTGTACGCTCCACACACTTCTAGTTAGGAGTGGCTAACACGTCCCAAGTCGCAACTAAACAATTAGTTACAAGAACATCACCAACTTCTCTCACAAGTAATGTGGATGTCACCACCTAAGAACTCTCAATATACTTAATTGATGATATATTAGTAGTAAGACAGTAACTAACTGTGTTATTAACATTCAGTGTTTAATATTTGTGCGAGGCAAATTAGAATATCACACTTTGTGTTAACTACAAATCACATGCTTGATTTTTTGCATAAACAAAGGCTCATAGCATTTAACAGCCACCTGCATGCACTCTCCTAATTCTTGGTTCATACAACAATCATGACCCGCAAAACCATCTTTTTACATGCAATCTGTTTTCAACCAAATTCCAAATATCTAAATTCCAACACCTGCTTGCTTCAAATCAAGCAAAAGAACGAAATTATCTTCCAAAGTCATCAAACAAACAAACAAAAAGAAAATGACAGAAGCTAAATTGGTTCAAGTAGTTTATTTAGTATTACTTAGCTTACTAGTTTGCTCTTTTAATATAGAACTTGCAGCTGCAGACGATAAATCAGATAACAATGTGGGCTATGGAGAAGAAGATGGAGGAGAGAATTGGTTACAGGGTGCACGTGGGCGGCGTGCTCGCTGGTTTCACGCGATGGGTGTTGGTATGGGAGGGTCAATTGGCAGAGGACTTGGTCCGAATGGTGCTGCTGTTGGGTCCATAGGTGGCAGCATTCCTGGTGCTCGTATTGGTGGTGGCATTGGTGTGACCGGTCCTGGAACTAACAAAGCAGATTGTGGACACAGTGGAAATGGTGGTGGGTCAGGTCCTGGGTATGGCAGCGGTGGGGGTGTCGGTGTTGGTGCTGGAACCGGAGATGGATATGGAAACATCGGCGTTGGTGTAGGGACCGGAAGCGGGGGTGGATCAGGCACTGGAGCAGGTAATGGTGGTGGGAGTGGATATGGAGGTGGGCCAGGTTCTGGTGCTGGAACAGGTGGAAGTGGCGGCTGGATGATGGTTCCAGAGTGGTTAGGCCAGCCTATGTTTTGCACACCAATGCGTTGCCAAGGTGGTGGTGCATGCGGTGGCATTGAGGTGCTGTTGGGACTTCAGTTCATTTCATCTAATTTGTCCGCCAATCAAACTAACACTAATGCCCAAGAAATCAACAGCCATGATGATGGAATTCCTAATGGAACCTACGGTAAAGATGCAGCGAGTGATGATCATCAACAGCATCAAGAAGTCCCAAGTGCTGGACCACCAAAGTCCGGCTAGGCCAATAAGACTTTGGTCAGAACTCCAATCACTCAGTTTCCCTCTCATTTCTCATCACTTTCTTACTTTATCAAACTTGTTTATCTATATCACTTCTCATCATATTCCCGTATTGAACAAATCAGACCTTCAATGGTGATCACAAACTGATCTTACTATTTATCACCAGAAAAAGCAACAATATCAATCAATCAAGAACAAACCAATCAACAAGAAACTAATCAAGTAAATTACACATAAAAAGAACCGACAACTGAAACATTATTAATGGAGAGGATGTTTACACGCACAGGAATCTCACTCTCACACTCAAGTGGCTAAGAGCTTCATTAATTCACACAGAACCTCACAGCATACACTCTTCCTAGATGCACAAAGCTCATCAACCCACTCCTATCCGTAAACATACACTGTTTAACAAAGTAATTAAAAGCCATCCTCAGCGTCACATTGTTACACTCTTCTGAAATTAAAATTTTTAATCACATTGTTACGCTCTCCTGAAATTAAAATTGTTAATCACAATGTTACGCTCTTCTGAAATTAAAATGGTTTGATGACTAACCTGGAGGAAAAGGTGCACAAGATTTTCCACAAGCTTCTTTCATTAGTTAGGATCATTGGAGCAAATCAAGGACCCATCTCCAGCCCTTCCCCATTTAAGATCAATCCCACTATAAAGGTCATAACATAGTTTACCCTAATGTTCAGTAACACTAACAAAAATGGTTAACTATAAGAGAGGAAATGGCATAATATAACAAAGTTTAGTGAAAATTTTTAAGTCTGTCAGTACAAGATTGAACTTAACCTGGCTGCAAAATGGGTATGAGAATATAAGATTTAGCATCAAAGAAAATGAATGCAAATTTGCCTTGGAGATCTTTGATGACTTGATCAGGTGGGTATGATGCTCGATCCTTTAAGACCTTATAAGCTTGGACCAAAACCATTGCTTCTGTTGCTCGTCTTGAAAGTCCATAATGACACCTAAGCTCACAAATGTTCTCTAAAGTCCCAATAAACATGCAGAAGATGGCATCCATTACCATTACATCTATACATTTTAAATCTAACAATTTCCAAGCATTTAACTTGCCTTTGTTTCAATTAATGGAGGATGATTGCTGATCAATACTAGATTTTAGTCAGCTCAACTGAATGATTTTGTGAAGTGAATATAAGTCTAAACAACATGAAAGAAGCCATGAAACACAAAGAAAGAAGAGTTCAATACCTTGGATGAAATGGACTTTCATTTTCATGAGACAAACCCATGAAATTCCCATTTGAAAGATTATACAGTGTTGACTCCGGCCACAATGTTTGAAAAATCTCAGCAATTTCTTGCTGGCTTTTCAAATTTTCCGACCCAGTAGACGGAAGATTCCGATCCGCTGGTGGTTTTCCAATTGCTTTATAAAAAATTGCCAACATTTTTCCTGCAAAATCTCAAGAAGGCTTGTTCTAAGCCTAGACTAAAGAGCTCATTTATATCCTTGGCACAAACAAATTTGTAAATTTATCTTTAGCTTGTTTTGTAACTGAAAGTGCAATGAAGTTTACTAGCTTACAAGATCCTGCGTGAGGTGTATGTATGTGGCAGCTTTATAGGTTTGTATTTGCTATATGTGTATGACATGGAGCTAAGACAAGCATATGCTGATAGGGCATACCGGCATACTAATACCATCCAATAAGTTAAATTATAATTTCAAGTGGTGGGCTGACAAGTCATATAGAGTTTCCCAATGATATTTGTAAAGGTGACATCTAGATAGATGATGAAGCGTGTGAGCTTTTTTATGCTACATCTAGTTTTCCTGTAGCTTCATATGCATCAGCTCAATGATCTTGAGAACATGTAGTCTGTAAATTTAAAGGTAATTCATTAAGGTAATTTAAACCCATTTATATGCACATCAAAATTGGGCGAGAAGTGAAAGATTTACAGAGAAACAAAACACAAACATACTAGTATGAGAACAAGGTAACCAGGTAATTTGCTATGATAATATGAGCTAGATATATCACTTGATATAAGCAACTGTGCAACCATAATTCATTGGACTTTCCTGTTCATACTTGGTTACACGGGGATGGCTTCTCAGTATCTCCAGTGCACGCTCCTTAACGACTCCAGTGCCCATCCCATGAATAACAAAGAGAACTGAATGCGATTCCCTACAAGCTATGGCCATATCAAGCTGGTGAGCAGCTTCTTCAACTCGCATACCACGTAGATCCACAGAGTTCTTGGATGTTTGAACCCGTGGACCATAAGAAGCCTCTTCATTGTTGCTTCCAGTAGAACCACTCTGGAGCTCTTCGCTCTGGTGTCCCAAAGATAAATGAAGATGTAATCAGTTTCAAGATTGGTGACCAAAATGTTCACAGTACTGGTTATCTAGTTAGAACTTTTGACAGGAATATGTCACTGAAGCCATAGGAATTCAACAATGCACCAAAAGGCTTATATTACCTGCTTTTTCAAACCTGGGGCAGAATTAGCTGCATTGTTTCTTTTGCTATTTTGAACCGGCCTGATATTACTTTTCTTCACACGAACCCTTATTTTACCATATTGAACTAAGACAGTCTCATCATCTCCAGGTACTTCTACAACAGTAGCCAACTTATCTCCCAAGCCCTTCACGTGGACTTGCTCCCCAAATTGGGGTGTAAATGAACTGGTATTAGTTTCACTGACAGAAAAATCATCAGCAGGGCAGTGAGCTTCAACAATTGATGCAATCGCAGATTCAGATTTCTTAATCAGAGAATTAATCTGATCAGCACTGGCAGTTCGCAATCGGTTTTCAAACTCTTGTACCACTGTATCTATCTGAACCTTAGCAGCATTTAATTCTTGTTGAACCTGTTGTGTTTCCATTGCCTTGAGATCTGCTTCACGTCTATCAAGATCTTTTGCTTCATCTTGAATCTTCAATAGTGAAATTAGAGGGAAAGGAAAGCGGATAAATATCATTAAATAACCAATTTTAATCCAAGAAATGATTTCCAGTCAGAATTGAAACTGACAGAAAATGTACTAATAGTTAACGAAGACTGTATTATAATAGATGATTGTATGGCCCAAAAATCTTAACCACCAGCTAGTTTATAAAAAAATCTATCACCACCACATAAGTAGATCAAATGTATAGCCCTAGTTTTACACTGATCTAACTGGGAAACGATATCCAAATCCACTTTTGACCAAGTAGAAGTTATAGCACATTGACAACAGCAAACAGAAATAGAAATAGAAGTTGAATACTGAATACAAACGATAATAAAGCCCAAAATAAATGTGTGGCTGTGCACAGCTTCTCATCAGGTTTTGGACCATCAAAGCTAATACTTACAGAGCTAAGCCCAAAAGCCCCATGGGGCATCAAGTCATCACTAGAAAATAGGCAATTTGAGACCCCTCACTTAGCTCATTTTATATAAGAATTAAGACTATATTGCCAATGCCCAGACCTAATGAAACCAATTTGGGGTTTCAGATGAATCTTCACCATAGGATGCATAACAGAAGCAGTGTAGAAAAAATGGCAACAATGAAACAAAAAAGCACGTTGTGCACAACTAAAAATAATATAGAAACTATACCTCATGGTAAATATCCATAATTTCTGCATGAAGAGATGCAGCTCTCCTGGCCTGACTTTCCAATTTTCTTCTTTCCTCCATTAATGACTGATACAGCTCACCTTTCCATTGCTGCTGCTCTTCTGGCCTTAACCTCTCCACCAACTTTTGTGCACGTTGAATAATATTTCTATCGAAACCAATTGATTTAGCAATACTCAATGCATTTGATTCCCCAGTACTTCCCCAAAGAATTCGATAGGTGGGTTGTAAAGTTTCCAGAGAAAACTCCATTGCTGCATTCCCGAACCGAGTATCCTTATCTTTCAGACAACTTAAATCAGCATAATGAGTAGTAACAATAGCTAAACCAACACGATCTCTGAGATACTGCAAAATGCTAGTAGCAAGAGCCACACCTTCTGAAGGATCAGTACCACTACCAATTTCATCAATGAGGACAAGTGAGTCTCTTGAAACAACTTCCAATATTTCAACAATCCTTGATATGTGCCCACTAAAAGTTGATAGATTTTGTTCGAGAGACTTCAATTGAAAATACAGTCAGAAAAAAACAGAACTAAAAGTACTAATAAATTATATGTCAGAACAAGGTAAACTACTACCTGGTGATCCCCAATATCCGCTAGAACAAGATCAAACCACGGAATTGTTGGTTGGTTCTTTGCAGGCAAAAACAAACCAGCTTTCGACATAAGAGATGCCAGGCCCAGAGTTTTCATGGAAGCAGTTTTCCCTCCTGTATTAGGTCCTGAAATCACAACCACTCTTGTTTCATTTTCAACTTTTATGTCTATTGGTATAGGGAAATCAGAAACTCCTTTTGACAACCTCTCATTGGTCATTTCACCATTTGCCACATCCAACTTTGCTGGATTAGAATTGGATGAAGCAGCTGACAAACTTCTTAAAGAGGACCCAAGAAGCAGTGGATGTTGTATGCATTCAATGCTTACACTGGAATTAAAGCCCTCATTGTTATGTGAACTCAAAATGGGACAAACCCCATCAATCCATTGAGCATAACCAGCTCTTGCAAAAGCAAGATCAACTTCTAGAACTCTATTCATCAAATACTTTATTTCTCTTTCTGATTTCGCTATTTCTGTTGTAAGCAAGCTCAGAATGGCTATTTCCTCGGCTATCTCGGAGTTTGAAAGCCTCACTTCCATATTGTTCAACTCCACAGCCTCTTTAGGTTCCATGAAATATGTTGCACCAGAACTACTAACATTCAGGACTACTCCATCTGGAAGTAAATATTTGTGAGAAGCCCTAATTGCCACACACATCCTAGACCGGCGCTTGGTTATCAAGGGTTTGTCAATGCCCCCAGCCTGGAAAATTTGAGCTGCTACCTGCTTCAACAGAGAATCCAGATTTTCCATGTTCCTCTTCCTTTCTGCTCTAATGAGCTCCAAATCCTCACTAGCTCTATCAAGGATAATTGAAAGATTGCAATCTATGCAAAATCCTATTTTTTGCTCTAACTCTGTCTGGAAATTGCAACTCTTGAGTAGTTCAAGCAAGGGAGAGTACCTGTTCAAAATAAGATAAAATAGATGAGGAGATATGAAATTCGTCTTCATTACTTGATTGAAAATTTCAGAAAGGAAAAGAAGATGTCAGCATTGCGCTCCTTGTGCATCAGTACCTTTCAAAAAGATAAATCATTTCATGGTCTTATTGAGACATGAGAACTCATCATTAGATCCATTACCAAATGATCTATGCCTCTCTACAAATTGTGTCAGGCAAAAAAGTATATTTAACCAGAGATGCATCAAATACAATTACTTGCAGATAAATCATCTCAAGGCCCTCATAATCCAAGATGCCTCTAACAGAAAACTTGACCACTATGAGATTGAAAAATGTTCAATGACACACTCTTGCTCCAACTTTCTCAAGTCTATACACATAATAGAGATTACTTATAAACGGCCAACGATATTACAAAGCATATACACATCCATGATAATCTAATAACGCCTAATCTATAACACTAGACTACAAAGATAAATAAATCTATAACCGAATGTCCCGTCATTTGTCAAATTAGCATTGCCCAATCTCTAACTCTCAAAGTCTCAATCCAATCAAAAAAAATCATTAATAAAATATTAACAAATGCAAAAAAGAATAAGGATATGTTGGAGTTGGTACTCGGCGTGCCGATTTATCATGTACTTTCTTGTAAATACGTGTATGAACAATATTTTGTTATGAATAAAATTTACAGTTTCGTCAATTTTTTTTTATTAATAATGGTAAAGACGTACAGACCTAGGAATGATTAAGTTATAACGTAATTACAAAAGCGTCGCAAATGATATTGAGAAACGTTGTAACAATATCATTTTTAAACTGTTCCTGGTCAAGGTTTACATTCTTGGTCTGAAAGTAAACCCGGAAGACTGGTACATGTCGTATGTCGGAATATTAGTTTCTGGTGGTTTATCTCAGTGAGCCACGTGTTGGGTTTCTACTATAGTCCCAAGATCATTCAAGAAATGAAAAACATGTGAATACAATAAAGAAGTATGGCGGAATCATACTTACATTGATCGGATTTGCGATGCGATGAAACAACGAAAATTTGCTCCTCCTTGAAGCTCTCGGCAATGGCCCCTCTTTGTGCTCCTTGTTGAATCTCCAAGCTCCAGGCTTTATGTGTGATTCCATGCTCAAGGGTTTGTTTCCCTATCACCTTTGGATGACTCTTTAGTGTGCTAACACCTTGGAAAATTTGCCACAAATCTTCCTTAAGGCTTCTTGTAGTTCTCGGCATTGAGAAGAACAAAGGAGAGAAAAATGGCCCAAGGCCGAATGTGGAGAGGAGGAAGAGAGAAGTGAGTTGTGTGTGTGTTGTGTAATATAATACACAAAAATGAAAGTCAAATATCAAAATAATAAAATATGATATATGTCTTTCAACCATCACATTAGTGTGTTTCACACTCAACCATCAACCAACAACTTCCATCACATTAAAGTGATAAAGTTGACTAGTGATGTGACGCTTGATGTGACTTGTGGGCCCCACTTGATTCGAAATGCGAATGGGCCCGCAAACACTCCCAGACTCGGGTTCGCTAATTCCGAATTAACGAATTTTCCGTTGCTACGTAATTAAATCAAATTTAATTAAATAATTATGCCTAGCAAAATTACTATTCACATTGCTAGTGAATTAATTCTAAATTAACTCGTTCGCCCGAATTAAAATCCAATTTTAATTCCGCGTCGAAATCTAATTTCGTATAATATATCGAATATATTATTTTATCGATTAATTCCAAATTAATCGTTCTCTCTCTTTAAATAGTATTTTATCCCAGATTAATTTTCTCTCTATTAATTAATCCCAGATTAATAATGTGCGAGTCATACGTCATCGGTGATTCTTCGGGAAGCGACTCATGAGATACCCGGATATGTTGGCAGTAAATCCAGTCGTCGGACTATCCGAACATGTACGTACCTAGTACTACGTTTTTACCGATTTACAAGACATGGTTGGCTTCTAGCAAAGCACCGTGCCTACCCAATTCTCCAGAAATATTCTTAAATGAATATGTAATCTGTATCAGGCGTAGTATACGAAGTATTGCGTATTGCGATCCAGTATCGGATGTCACATGCTAGGCCTGGGGCTGGAATTGTGTCTGCCCCGTACGAAGCACATATCGGATCTCTGGTAACTAGTCTCTATAATCGGATAATCATGACCTGGTCATATTATCCCGATGACTGCAGTACTAAAGAGTACCAGTTCCGTATCCTACGTGACCATCATCTCCACTATGACTGGAGTGATACTTCCATCTCGACATCACACCCAATACACTACGATTCTCAATATACCCAGAAGAGGCGTACACAGAACCGGTTAAAGCCGTGGACGACCAAAACCAAAATATATTGATTGTCGCAAGTATTAGCGGTGCAAGTCTCAGGTTAAGACCAAATACACCCACCCTGATTCGGACTTCCATAGACACATAGTCATACTACCAATGGAATTCCGAGGGGTCTATCCAGAGCGAAGCTGATTCCGTACCATCGGTAAACACAACCTCCTATTACACTTGCATAAGTATCCAATACTTAAATATATGAGAACTATGTCGTTATGCTCCCACAACGCGCACAAGTGTAATACTAGTCTATTCCGCATTATCGATGTCCAATCTCGATAATACTACGACTAGGGATTATTTAATGATTAAACCTTCGTGGATTGATACTGTCTCGTATCATCTCAATCCGGAACTAATCATAAGGACCTTTTATCATTTATATATCTTGGTAATCCAATTACAAATGATAAAAGAGCAATTTCCTTTGTCACATAGTTAATTTGTACAACAACACCATGTTCTGTACAAATAGTGATGCTTTAGGTCATAATTGTCCAACACCACGAGTCTAGGGAGACTCGTATAGACATATAGGTGTTCATAGCGGATGGACACTGAACGACTCACTGAAGATTCCTAATAGATCGTACGCTTGCGTCAATAGGAATCTTCTCGAGTTGAGTAGCATAGTGGTCATTTGACTTGAGAATTGAGATACCACGGTGGATATATGAGTTATCCTCCACACTTTGATAACAGTCACGTATTTGACCTTTTTATGTTAGACCTCCGCCTGTTCGTTGGGTGTACCGATGCTCATGATATCCGGTGATGTGTCCATAGAGTATCCGTCAGTCCTGCGTACATGATTTGGGTATCCACTTCATGAGATTGCGATTTATCAAATCCATGGCCATGGTACACTCGGAAATGAGTTCTGAGTGTTATTAAGAAATCGCGAATCTATACGTCGACGGGATAATACCTTATGAGATTTGAGTTCCAGTGTTGTTAGAGGCGCACTGAGGCGCGCCTCGAGGCGAGAGGCGCACGAGGCGTTCGCCGATGCGCATCTAACTGGTCGAGGCGAGGCGACGTGAGGCGCAACGAGGCACGCGCATCATGGTTTTACGGTTTTTTAATCAGTTTTTTTACTCTTTTTTTTCCAAATCTGTTTCTTTCTTCATCTTTTTTTTTTCTGTTTTTTCATTTTCTTTATTTACGATTCTTTCTTTTACATTTATGTTTCTTTTTTCTTTTATAGTTCTGTTTTATTTTTCTTTTTTTCCTTTTTCAGTTATGTTTCTTTCTTCTTCCTTTTTTTCATTTTCTTTATTTACAATTCTTTCTTTTACATTTATATTTCTTTTTTCTTTTACAATTCTTTTTTTTAAACTTTTTTTAGCTCTGTTTCTTTCTTCATTTTTTTCTTTATTTTTTCCATTTTCTTTATCTACGATTCTTTCTTTTATATTTTCTTTATTAACGGTTCTTTTTTCAGTTATATTTTTTCAGCAGATGTTTTTTTAATGCTTGTTGTTTTTCATTTTCTTGAACTTAAACTATGCATATTTTTAATTACGCTTTTTTTTATTATTTTCTTGAATTTGAAGTTTAGAACTGTGCATATTTTGTCAAGTATTATGAATTATATAAGTAGAAGTAATATAAAAGTAGAGTATATGTCAAAATATTATTATCTATTTATTATTTTTTTATATTTACAAGTTAATGATGCATATATTATAAATTTAAAATTATTATTAATAAACGTGCGCCTTGTGTCTGTGAGGCGTGCGCCTCGCGCCTCGCTTTTCTGGCTCTGATCGCCTTGGTGCGCCTCTCGCCTTTAACAACCTTGGATTTGACGATTATATCTATGTCTCTGGTATTTATCCGGATACCTATGACGGAAGGATTATACGTATGCGAATATCTCAACTTGTATGGTTCAGCGAGGATATCTCAACTTGTATGGTTCAGCGAGAATATCTGTGGTCGTCATAATTTATAAGTGGGTAAATTATGGACACGGGATTTGATCCCGTGACGGATATACCTGAACTTAGAGAGTCTCACATAATCAAAAATACTCGTAGAGCACTAAGGCGACTTGAAACGATTCAAACGAATAATATTGATTATTCGGAAATCGTTTAACGGTTAAACGAAAATTACACATGCGTGGTATTCGGTAATTTCCTAAATTAATATGTATGTGTATTTGATACATAATTTGATTAGATATATATTAATTAATTACCGAATATTTTTTGGGACATATGTCAACCTTGAATGTATTTTAACATTTATTGTAAATGTAGAAATACATTATAAATTTGATTAAATGGATTAATTAATTAAAGTGTTAATTAATTAATTTATTAAATAAATGAATTAGGAATTCAAAAGTATATATTTCACATGTATTAGACATGTGTAGGATGCTTAATTGACATTTGGACTTGTTGGCAATTTTAGTGAGATGAGATATTTTGTTTTATTTAATCAAAATTGTTTTGTTAAAATAAAATAAAACTTTCTCTCTCCCACTTGGCTACAACTTTCGGCCATCAAGGGAAATTGGGGATAATTTCCATTTTCTTCAAAAACAACAACAAAAGAGAGAGCAATAGTAAAACCTAAGTGAGAGAAAAATTTATGGAATCAAAATCAAGCTTTAAGCTTAAAGAATTTGGAAATTCAATGTAAGTTTCTTAATCCTTTGGCTAGGAAATTGTTTCTTTTGCTTGGTGAGAATACATTTGATGTAGTTTTGATTTCCTACTCTCTTGAATTGGGTTTTTGCTTGTTAGGTGATTGTTGAAAGTGATTATGCATTTGTGATGAATTTTTAAGCTTAATAAATGTTATTAGAGTTTAATTTTCTTATGGAAATATAAGTTGTCATTCTAGAGTTTTTATGTCACTTTATATAAACCTAGAATTGTTCTTGGGTGTTTTTGAATGTGGTGGGATTTTAAGAATGTTGGATTGATTATTGGAATACTAGATTAAAAGTCAATTTGATGGAAATTTGATTAATTTGATTAATTGAAATTTTTAGGGTTCATGTATAATCCTAAATTGGGGCTTTTCATTTTATGGATTCAATTGAGCATATTAGATGTCAATTAATCATTTTGGTAGTGTTTTGGAAACATTTAAATGTGTAATTGACACTTTTGGACTAAAATGGACAAAAAACAAAAGGTTTGTTAAATTGGGTATTTTCGGCCATTGGGGTTTTTGGGTAATTCCAAATTTGATTTGGGATTAAATATTAAAATAAATAGTTTATTTTAATAGTTCAAAAAAAAATTTTGAAATTTGAAAAATCGGATTTTTCACGTTCCGCTGCGCGACCCCGCATAATCGTTAATACGCCAACATGATATTATCATTTTCCCACCCGAAGATTGGATTAAGTATGGAAATACCCAAAAACTTTACACAAATTCAATTTTAGATTCAGTCAGTATACTAATTTTTTCAGCTTACTAACTTACTCCTAAAAAATTTCCAGTCACTATTTAAAAATTGTAAATTTTCATACATAAGCCAATAGCGTAAAAATGATAAGAATATAATAATACCTGTCGAAAGAATCTCCATCCAGAGCCGTAGCCTCCGTTAGCTTCTCCCAAACGTTACTAACTGCTCTCAGAGTCCTTCTAACGGCACAAATCTCGCTCAACGAAAGCAACTGACCAGAGACAGCAGAATCTAGAATCCCGGAGATATCTTCAATCTTGGACAAATCCAACGGCTGAGATTGCATAATCGCCAGAGCGGCGGAGGTTTGATTGAGAAGCTTCTGGCTCTCCTCTAGGGACTGGCCCAGCATGATTTGGGCCTTTTGGGCCACGGCGAGGCCCATGGAGGTTTGCGTGAAGGAGGAGAGCTGGTGGCAGAGTGCGGGCCATTCTAAGCTTCTAAGGGTTTCTTGTTGGAGAGATTCGGAGCAGGTGGGTTTTGATGAGCGTGCGACGGAGAGCGCGGTGGGCGTACGGATGAGTTTGTGATGGTGGTGGAGGGAGATGATTGGAGGGTTTTGGAGGGAGAGAAAATGATTGGAGAGTTGCATTTGAGGAGCGCTGTGGAGATTGCCTTCTTTCGGGTTTCTGAGTTTCTCTTTTTATATATATATATATATATATATATATATATATATACTGGGCCGTCTTTATCCATTTCGGAAATTAACGGAATCCACGAAAGCCCTTTTGGGCTGACGTGGCAGCACTCATATTTAATATAAATTTATTAAAAACTCTATTTCCTAAAATCCTCCTGTTTAGTCTTTAATCCTAAAAGTTCAACTTTTATTAGTTTTTAGTCTTTTTATTATTATTCTTTAATCATTTTTTTAACTGATTAGGAGTTTGGCCTAATTTTTTCTTCTTTATACCTTTATAAAGCAAACAAAAAAAAAAAAAAATCAAATTATTGTTCACGCACTGTTCACATTAACAGTAATTTAATTTTTTTTTTACTTTTAGAAAATATGGTGTATAAGTGTAAATGTATTTTAACTCATTATCTCTCATTTGAACAATGCGTTTTAAAAACACAATACACACTGAATATCAATTACTCATAGGTTTTGTGTGCGGATGAAATCAATTGTAATCATATTGCGACTATCCTTAAATAAATACACACTAAGACACAAGCCTAATTGACTTCATTTTGTGACTGTAGGTACAAAAATATGATCCCAATGTGACTAATGTCACAAATGTGATTGTACTCAATGTGTTTGATGATCGATAATGTGATTGATGTAACTTGTTGGGATATGTCCTAGAGTTAATCGTGTCGTACGGTTCAAGGGTATTGTCCTTATGTAAATATAATCTTATAATTAGTCGGAAATTAGTTTACGATTAATATAATGTCAATCCTATAACATTTTGCATCGGTTCAATTGCGATTTACAATATATGCAAAATGTGATCATGTGATGTATTTCGTGTCGATACTTTATCTGCAAAAGATTGTAGGTATGAGTACATAGTTTCGATTTAAATACATCTGAATATGTTCCCGGTTGAGGTGATGTCATCAGGGATGATCACATCACATGACTGACATGTTTTTGATGTTGCCATAGATCAGTACTTGATACTGATATTTGGGTGATGAGTCTCACGTCACAAGAGCATAAACATGGGTAATGTGTTTGAGAAATATATTATTGAACATGACCAAACGCAATGAATCACATGAGCGATTATTCACAGTCAATGATTCGTTGCACATCCGTACTAGTGTACCACTAGTCTTTTGACCTGAGACATCACGACCGCCGTCTGCATTGAGACACATCGTTCACTTGTGTATATAGCACTGGGCTCATTATGCCTTGTGGAATAAGCTTGATGATGATGTGTTCTTAATGTATGAGGACATGTGATGATAAAAAAGAATATGTTGGTTCAGATACTGGAGCTTGAGATTGTTAGTGTCCTAAACATGCCAAGGATCTCTAAGGAATAATTTGTGTGTGAATAATCTAAAGTAAGTTGCGGAAATTACTTACAAAGATTGGTAGAAGTTCAAAACTTTTCATGGATGATGGAAGCTCCAAGCCCTCTTTGTTGTTCCAAACTCATTGGTGAGTCTCCCTATCACCTTCCTTTGACTCCTTAAAGTGCTAGCTTACAAAAATTTTGCAACAAAACTCCATGGGAGAGAGATGGAGCTCACGGCCTCAAGGAGAAAGAAGAGAAAAATGGTTGCTGTGAATAGTAACCTTATTCCACTTCCAAAGTTGACTAAGTAATATATAGTGAGGTTGAGTGTTGGATTTGGTTAGTGTGTTGTAAAAGCAATCCAAGCTTTTCACTCAACAAATCAAATCCAAAATTTTAAGCCTAACCACTTACATCATTAGTCAAACAAGTGATGTAAGTGAAGTGGGTCCCACCACTTTTAAATTCGAAATTTAAGTCGGCTAACTCAACACGCAACTTCGCTCGGGCCCGGGTTCGTTTAATTCCGAATAAATGAATTTTCCGTTACGATATAATTAAATCCAATTTAATTAAATAATAAAATGCCTAGCAAAATTATTACGAAAGTCGCTTGCGAATTAATTCCAAATTAATTCGTTCGCTTGAATTAAAATCCAATTTCATTTAATATCCGATATATTATTTTAACCCAAATAAATAAATTAAATAGTAAAATTCAATTTTAACTATTAAATTTATTTTGCCGATTAATTCTAAATTAATCACGTTCTCTCTTCTTCACGAATTAATCACAGATTAATTTTCTCTCTCTCATAATTAATCCCAGATTAATTATGTTCGAGTCAAATGTCATCGGTGAATCTTTGGGAGGCGACCCAAGAGATCCCTGGATATGTTGGCAGTAAATACGGTCATCGGACTATCCGAATACGTGCGTACCCGGTACCACGTTCTTACCAATTTACAAGACATGGTTGGCTTCTAGCAAAGCACCGTGCCTACCAAATTCTCCAGAAATATTCTTTTAAGGAATATATAATCTATATCAGGCGTAATATATATAGTATTGCGTATTACGATCCAGTATCGGATGTCACATGCTAGGCCTGGGGCTGAAGTTGTGTCTGCCCCGTACGAAGCATATATCGGATCACTAGCAACTAGTCTCTTTATGATCGGAAAGTCATGACCTAGTCATACTTTCCCGATGGCTATAGCACTATAGAGTACCAGTTCTGTATCCCTGCGTGATCATCATCTCCATATGACTGAAGTGATACTTCCATCTAGAAATCACACCCAATACACTACGATTCTCAGTATACCTAGAAGAGGCGTACACATAACATGTTAAAGCCCCAGACGACCAAAACCAGAGTATACTGATTGTCGCAAGTATTAGCGATGCAAGTCTCAGGTTAAGACCATATACACCTACCCTGATTGGGATTCCCATAGACACATAGTCATACTACCAATGGGATTCCGAAGGGTCTATCCAGAGCGAAGCTGTTTCCATACCATCGGTAAACAGAACCTCCTATTACACTTGCATGAGTATCCAATACCCAAATATATGAGAACTATGTCGTTAAGCTTCCATAACGTGCACAAGTGTAATACTAGTTTATTCCGCATTATCGATGTCTAGTCTCGATAATACTACGACTAGGGATATTTAATGATTAAACCTTCGTGGATTAATACTGTCTCATATCTTATTAATCTGGTATTAATCATATGGACTTTTATCATTTATATATCCAGGTAATCCAATTACAAATGATAAAATAGCATTTTCTTTTGTCACATAGTTAATTTTGTACAAGAACATCGTGTTCCTTAGGCACTTTGCCTAATAAACAAGATTCGTAGACATCATTTGAATTAGGATCAAATCTGTCCTAGTATCCATTCTTCGAAAGTGTGGATATACGAGTCTTGTTAATGTGTCCCAGACAACAATGCCACAAATAAGTCTCATCTGATTTACTCAGTTTGAGCCTTTTGTTTGTCATGTTATATCTTTGAGATTCATTTATATTCGAAATATAAATATTGTTATTCACATCTAATGTGTATATCTCAATATCATATTTATAGACAAAACACCTGGTGTTTCGGAACATAAAGGTATACCTCCAACGGGTTAAACTAGATACAGAGATAATGTTCTTAGTCAAATTAGGTACATTATAATAGTCTCCTAATTTAAGTACATGCCACAAGGGCAGTTCCAAAACTTAGGTTCCTATGGCCAAAATAGCGACTCTCGTCCTATTTCCGACTTGTAGGTCGATCTCATCTGAAGCCAGTATCCTGCTAATCAGCAGATCATGCACATCAGTACATATGTATGTTCCACATCCAGTATCAAAATCCAATTTTTAAAACTGGTAGTGGACATATTTATAACAAACATATCTGAAGCCGGAGCCTTGCCATACCTTCACTTTCCTTCATGTCTGCCTTGTCCATACGACAGTCACGCTTCCAGTGACCCCGTTTTCCACAATTTAGGCAGACATCTTGGGATATGTCATTTGTCTTCCCATAAGACTTTGACGATTCAGCCTTGCCCTTTTTTTCACACCCTCAGAAGCCTTCGGCCAAGCCTTGTCCTTCTGGGATGTCGAAATAAGATGCGCCTGTTGGACAAAATGACCCATAGCGTCACTATTGCACAGATCATTGTGTTGTTGTAGCAAATTAACTATGTGACAAGAAATTGCACTCTCATCATTTGTGATTAGATCACCATAGATATATATAAGATGAAGAGAGGTCCCTATGATTAGTTCATGGACTGAGAATGATATGAGACAGTATCAGTCCCCGAAGGATTAATCATTAAATATCCCTAGCCGGAGTATTATCGAGACTGGACATCGATAATGCGGAATAGGCTAGTATTGCACTTGTGTGCGTTGTGAGGGCACACGACATAGTTCTCATATATATAAGTATTGGATACTTATGCAAGTGCGATAGGAGGTCGTGTTTCACCGATGGTACGGGAAACAGCTTCGCTCTGGATAGACCCCTCGGAATCCCATTGGTATTATGACTATGTGTCTATGGGAGGCCGAAATCAAGGTAGGTGTGTATAGTCTTAACCTGAGACTTACATCGCTAATACTTACGATAATCGATAGACTTTGGTCTTGGTGGTACAGGGCTTTAACCGGTTCTGCGTACACCACTTCTGGGTTTATCAGAGAGTCGTAGTGTATTGGGTGTGATGTCAAGACGGAAGTATCACTTCAGTCATATTGGAGATGATGTCACGCAGGATACGGTACTAGTGCTCTTGAGTGTTGCGCAACCAATCGGGATATTGTGACCAGGTCATGAATATCTGATTATAGAGACTATGTTACCACAGGCATCCGATATGCTTCGGACGGGGTAGACACTTATCCAGCCCCAGCCCTAGCACGTGACTATCCGATACTGGGCCGATACACACAATACAATCGTATACTACGCTTGATACAGATCTAAATATTCTTAAATGGATATGTCCGGAGAATTGGGAAGACTTGGTGCTTTGCTAGGAGTCGACCTTGTCTCGTCAATCGGTAAAACGTAGTACTTGGTACGTACGTGATTCGGATACTCCGACGACCGTATTTACTGCCAACATATCCGGGGATCTCATGGGTCGCTTCCCGATAATCCACCGATGACGCACAACTCGCACTCTTGAATAATCTGGGATTATATAGAAGAGAGAGAAAATTAATATAGGATTAATAACGGAGACATTTTATCTAGGATAAAATATCGTCAAGAGAGAGATAACGATTAATTTGGAATTAATCGGTAAATTAATATATTCGATATTAAACGAAATTAGATTTCGACGCGGAATTAAAATTAGATTTTAATTCGGGCGAACGAATTAATTTAGAATTAATTCGTTAGCGATGTGAATAGTGAATTCGCTAGGCGTAATCATTTAATTACGACGCGTCGGAAAAATCGTTAATTTGGAATTAGCGAACCCGAGCCCGAGTGTGATTGCGAGCGCATTCGTATTTCGAATTCGAGTGCGGCAACGCAAGTCGCATCAAGCGTCAAATCATTCGTCACATCAAGCGTCAAATCAAATGTCACTTTGAGTGATGTGATTGATTGATGTGATTGATTGATTGAAAGACATGTCACTTTATTAAAGTTGATATGACTTAAAGTTGATGTAAGTAGGTGTAATAGTGTTTGGAGGGAAAAACATTTACTTTTGATTTTATTTAATCAATTAAGTAAATGGTTTTTTAATATTTTTTCTTGAAATTATATAAAGCATTTTTGGAAAATGCTTCACCAACCTTTACACATTTTTCATTTCTCTCTTTTCTCTCTTCAAGCTCACGCCCAAGGGGCATTTCTTCCACTGGTTTTGAACCAGAAAAACGTGAGCAATAGGGAAGCCAGAGTGGGTTTTCATGGTGAAAATTCAAGTGCTAGCACACTTACGAGTCTTGCGAAGGTGGTAGGGAGGTTCACCCATGAGGCGGGACTCATCCGACGGAGTTGGAGCTTCGAATAAGACCCGAAACTGCCAAACCAGTGAGCACGAACTGCAGCAGTGGGCGCACCAAACCAGTGAGTTTTGCGGCTTCATTCGTCTCCAAATCGACTCAACCGATCGATGTGAGTATTCCGCTACCTCCGTTGATGTATTCGCACATTGTTTTCATTGCTTGTTTGATCTTGGGACCTAGAATAAAACCAACAATGGCATCAAGAGCCTAGGTTCAAGCATGAAAAATGTAGGGCTTAAAATTTGGGTAAATGTTTGTTGAGCATGATTTGAATAAATTGATTGTTTAAGTATGCTTATAACATGTTCAATTTCATTTTGGTTGGACCAATTTGTTGAAAATGATTTGGAATTTTCCCCCCAAATTATTCCCCTTGGCCGAATGTATTGGTATTTTTGGATTCTTGGAATTTTTGATTTTTGATTCATTTGATGAGTTTGAATCTATTAGGTTGATGTTAATTTGAATCGAATTGGATTGGATTTCGAATTGGACAAAAACCCCAAAAATTATATGTTGGCCGAATTGGAACTATGCCCTAATGTCTTGGTGATTTTGATTTTGTGACATTGGATGTGTATGAAATCAAATTGGATGTTGATTTAATGTCGATTGTGGGTTCTATTGGATTGAAACCAATCGGACACAAAATCCCTCCTTGGCCGAGAGCTTTGAAGCATGTAAATGGGTTTGATTTTTCAATTTATGTGTTGGACATATAATAATGATAATGAGCATGATTAATTGGACTATATGTGTGTTTTAGAATATTGATTTAGTTGATTAATCATGTAATACACTTTAGTTAATTGAATATGAAATTGGATTTTGTATATTTAATTAATTGGGCCTAATTTTGGAAATTGGACTTTAATGTTGTATTGGGCCTATTGGGCTTGATTTTATCAAGTTGGGTTTAGGCCAAATGGATTGGATCCAATTGGGCCCAAAACCTTAACCATAAAGCCCAAATGCGACTAATGAACCTTTAAAGTTCAATTGGGCCTAATGGGCCAAGATTGATTTATGGGCTTATGGGGTAAATCCCGGATTGGACTTTGGTTATCGGTTTGACCCGAGTTGACCAAAAGTCCATGCCTTAAGAAATCAATTAAAAGCCCATTGGACTTTAATTGAATTTACGTTGGACGTTAATTGGTCTTTGAGACGCGTTACGATTAATTTGGAATTTAAATCGTAAAATGTTTATTAAATAAAAATGTAATATTTGATTTGGAATTGAATATGAATTAGTATTAAATACATGTTAAATTTGATTTAATGATGTAGTTTAATTTAATTCATGAATTTGTACTTTAAGTACTTATTCGCAAAAACGAGTTTGACTCGAACAAAATCAAATCGTTGTTTGAACATTGGATGATCACTTAATTATCAGATTAATTAATTTGATTAGATTGATTGATAGCATGCTTATGTGTGTGAATACGTGGTTGTGTTGAATGAATAATGTATATCGGATGGATATTAGATGGGTGGGCAATTTTAGAAATTGTTGTAATAAATTCGATTTATTAATTGGACCTGCGTGTCCAGCCTTATCACCTCTATTCTCTTTGTATTCTCTTCTCACCTATTCCCCTCCATGTAAATGAGGTTTCTTTAGAAGTGTAGTGTAACGGGTAGAAGTAATACAAGTGCTAGCTTGAGTGAGAAAGTGAGAGATTTGATCTAGGATCAATGTGTAAAGTATCCATCCGCATATCATTATTATTTATTTTCATACTCGCTTTATTATGTATTTAGAATGCATGTTTAAGGGTGTATGATGATGAGACCTTAACAAAGATAATTAAATTGGTAGCCAATTTGCACGCGAAAAACCCTCGTTAAATATCAAGCGTTTATTTTCCTTCTATTGAGTGATTCTTACTCAAGATCCGAGATTGGCAGGGGTTGTTGGCCAAAGTCAAGCCCTTGTCCGTCGAAGATGTGTTTTAATCACGAGGCTTTGTTCCATATCGGTGTCGTGTCCAAGTTGTGGTTTGTTGGCCAAAGTCAAGACCACTTCTTGTCCATTGACATTGATTACGAAGCTTCCATGTCAATGGGTCCGCGCTTGACTGGGATCACTAGGTTTGTTGTGCCAAAGCCAAGGCCTAGTTGATTCAGAGGAAAAAGGTTAGGGTATACATTCGATGTATAGGCATATATTAGATATATGTTTGGGACTTGGATGTCCACCTACTGGATCTAGGAGTTGGATGAGATCCAATTGATCTTCGAGATCTACCTAGTTAATTATCATACAATTTGTTGGCCAAAGTCAAGATTGTGTGATATTTAACGGGATCCTAGCCCACTAGGAAACACGGTTTCCCGAGTACTCGACAGAGGGTTAGAGGCTCGACGAAAAATAGTGGGAGGCAAGTATTGAATTTGCAACATTCGTTCGAATACTCGCTAAACGCGCTCATCTATTTTACTCGTCATATTAATCAAAAGTATTAGTTGGACTAATATTTTATGTTGTTTTAAAATATATATAGTTGGACTATATACAAACTCATTCGATATATAGTTGATTTTATAATTGGATTATAGTAATCAATATAATTGAATTAAAATGATAGTTGATTTTATAATTAGATTATAGTATCAATATAAAATTATAGTTGTTAAATAATTGGATTATTGTAATCATTATAATAAATAGTACCTTATTAAATTGATTAAATAGTTGGACTATTGAAATCAAGAAATAATTGAAAAGTTGAATATTTAAAATATATAATCCTTGGATTAAATGTTTTAAATGATTTAATTTTCATTGGGAATTAATAATAGGTTACTTTATTGGATAAAATAACTTGTTATATCTAGGCCCATAATTA
The DNA here is from genome assembly GCA_019454045.1 of Zanthoxylum bungeanum. Taxonomy (NCBI): domain Eukaryota; kingdom Viridiplantae; phylum Streptophyta; class Magnoliopsida; order Sapindales; family Rutaceae; genus Zanthoxylum; species Zanthoxylum bungeanum. Next base: position 27,788 of record SKCR01034630.1, read on the forward strand.
AGCAAATAAGTAGAGCATAAAATCTTTGGAAGATTTATGTGATGATGACTTTAGTGCTTAATTAATATACTTATCATAAATCTATCTTTAGATTTAAAAGTATTAAATTGCAATTAATAATTCTTAGAGAATTGATTTGACTATTCTAGAGGTGAAAAGTCAAAGTTTGCAATTGGGCGTGTTGCACAAGGTGCACATCATTTCGATATTCCAAAACCCAAGGCTTGGCCAAAGGTTTGTGAAATATTGAAAAGATAATTGACATATCCCAAAGTGACTACCATTTGGATATGGAAGACACGAAGGAATAAAGAAAGGGCGAGGCTCTAACTTTAAAATATTTGTCAAAGTTATGTTCACTACTAGTATTGAAATTGGATTTTAAATACTTAGTGTGGTACATAAAATATATGTATTGATGTTCAGAATCCGCTATGAGCTGGATACTGACTTCAAGCCGAGATTTCTCTGCGAATCGGAAACGGGACGAAGTCGCTGTTTCGACGACGTAGATACCTAAGTTTAGGAACTACCCTTTGGGTATGTACTTATTAGGAACTGTTATAATGTAACTAGTTTGACTAGAGACATTATCTCTATATCAGTGTTTAATCCATTGCGGATAAAACCTTTATATTCTAGAACACTAAGTGTTTTATTATATAAAGATGATACTGAGATAAATACATTAGATGTAAATAACAGAATTTATATTTTGAATATAATAAAATCTCAAACATATAAAATGACAAATAAATAGCTCAAATTGATTTGATCAATAGAGACTTATTTGTGGCATTGTTGTCTAGGACACAATTAAACAAGACTCGTATATCCACACTTTTGAAGAGTGGGTACTAGGACTGATTTGACTATTCAAATAAGGTCTGCGAATCTAGTTTATTAGGTAAGTACCTAAAATACTATTTACTTGGTAATAGTAAAAGGGCCACCGATCTGTTAGCCCTATTCATGGTGAAGTTAGTGGGCCCATATCTAGCTAGGCTAGATGTGAACATGAATATTTCGTAACCTTAACGGATGTGGCATCACGTTGTGGTTATGTGTTTCTTTTGAAGAACACAGATCGTAAACTTTGAAGTTTCGACACGAAGTAAATAAACAGATCGGCTATAGTATCATTCCGCCACGGTAAGACCGTAATGGAAAATACTTAAGCAGTAAGTTTCATACGTACATGAAAGAGTACGGTATTCTTTCATATGAGGACTCCTCCCGAGACACGTCAGTTAGACGGTGTGTCCGAACTAAAAACCGAATTTTGTTGGACATGATAAGGTTTATCACGAGTCGCTCTGAGCTACTGTTTCCTTCAATAGGATATGTATTAACAGTGCAAAACTTATTTAGAATAAGGTTCCATATAAATCTGTTTGACAGATATCATATAGGATATGAACAGGAAAGAAACGGGGTTTCTCATTCCTAGTAATTTGGGTATGCCAGGCATAACGTTTGGATGATACCAAACTAAGACCCAAATTGGATAAGTGCCAATATAGGTTATCCTAAGGGAAACCTTAAGTATAGTACTTGTAAATCTCACATGAGAACAATGTGATTGTTGCTCACCATGCGGTTTTTCCTGAGAGGAATACCGATATGCAGTGGTCAGTGGGAGGATAGTGATACTCGATGAAAATCGGAGTAATACTGTTCAAGGCACGAAGTCCTTAATGGAACACAATAGTTCATCATGATGAATCTGTACCATTAATCTTCGAATACACAAGAACTGAGTAGATCGGATAGAGTCAGAAAACAACCTAGGGTATGGGTTTCTGATCTAACCTCATAAAGATGTCAATCTTATGAAGGTATATCCACCGACTACGTTTTGAGGAAGTGATACGAGGTATCGACTCCCTATTATGGCAAAGTGCCATGATCCGAAATGGATTCCATGTATAACAACTATTTTGGATACTAGTTGTTGTACCACAAGGCATTGTGCCTATTGGTACATTAAACGTCTTCAAGGAAGACATACATGGAAGGCAACATACCAACGTACAAAGCTGGGCTTTTGACGGAAAGGTATCGTTATCAACATTGTTTAATAACGGTTCAACCTTTTACCTGTTGCCATGGTAAATCCATTTTGAAGATGCTTGTTGATAACTGTATATTTCATTTATGAAATGTGTCAGTTATAGATCAAAATCGCTTTCCTGAAAAGGAAACCTTTTGGAGGATGTTTACAACATCCTGACGATTTTGTATAACCACAAACAAGGTTTGCGGGTTATTCGATCCATGTTTGGATTAAGCAAGCATAAGGTTCTTGGAACTGACGTTTTGAAATAATCATAATGGTTTATGATTTGAATCAAAACGAAATAATTCTTGTGTATATAGGAGGTTAGTGGGAGGGCACTGACATGAAATTCCCATAAAACAATTGGTGAAAGCTTGGCTTTCATAGATATTCTTTCAATTCATTCTCGTAGAATTCTGGGGAGTAACAACCTTTATTCAAGGAATAAAGATCTACTGGGATAGATTTGGAGTTGTTAACACTCTCTTGGAAATTGTACATTTAAAATGTACTTGATAGGGTGTCTCATACGCTTCGAGCATATGGAGTCACGATCAGGTCAATCCAAGTGATAGTCACTGGATTGAACATTAAGAACATCTGTTAGTATCTGAGAGAACTAAAGATGTTGTCTTAAACTATGGAGAAGGAGAACTTGAAGTGACTGGGATCACTGCTGCAAGTTTCCAAACAATTAAATACTACGGTACTATAAAGTTTGAACACTGGACAGTGAGCTGGAAATATTCCGAGCAAGATAACTGTTGCCGAATAAACAACAAATGCGGATTATTGCTGCAGCTGAGGCAGCAATAGAAGCCATTTGGATCGAAAATAAATCTAATTAGATTAGATATAGTTCTTTTAGCAGCTGAGCTAGGCGTCAGCACAGGCTAAGGAATTAAAGGTCTCATCGACGATCCAGATATATACTTCTATATCATCTGATTCGTTCGGATCATACATCGTGGCGATGTGATGATCGTGTAAATCGCGTCAGACGATAATCAAGCAAATCCGCTGACGAAAACTTTCCTCAGCAATTTGAGCGAACCGTACATAGTTCGGGTGTGGGACACTTGAGTGACTCGCTATGTGCCAAGTGGGAGATTGTTGGACAAAATGACCCATAGCGTCACTATTTGCACAGATCATTGTGTTGTTGTAGCAAATTAACTATGTGACAAGGAAATTGCACTCTCATCATTTGTGATTAGATCACCATAGATATATAAATGAAGAGAGGTCCCTATGATTAGTTTCTGGACTGAGAATGATATGAGACAGTATCAGTCCCCGAAGGATTAATCATTAAATATCCCTAGCCGGAGTATTATCGAGACTGGACATCGATAATGCGGAATAGGCTAGTATTGCACTTGTGTGCGTTGTGAGGGCACAACGACATAGTTCTCATATATATAAGTATTGGATACTTATGCAAGTGCGATAGGAGGTCGTGTTTCACCGATGGTACGGGAAACAGCTTCGCTCTGGATAGACCCCTCGGATCCCATTGGTATTATGACTATGTGTCTATGGGAGGCCGAAATCAAGGTAGGTGTGTATAGTCTTAACCTGAGACTTACATCGCTAATACTTACGATAATCGATAGACTTTGGTCTTGGTGGTACAGGGCTTTAACCGGTTCTGCGTACACCACTTCTGGGTTTATCAGAGAGTCGTAGTGTATTGGGTGTGATGTCAAGACGGAAGTATCACTTCAGTCATATTGGAGATGATGTCACGCAGGATACGGTACTAGTGCTCTTGAGTGTTGCGCAACCAATCGGGATATTGTGACCAGGTCATGAATATCGATTATAGAGACTATGTTACCAGGCATCCGATATGTGCTTCGGACGGGGTAGACACTTATCCAGCCCCAGCCCTAGCACATGACTATCCGATACTGGGCCGATACACACAATACAATCGTATACTACGCTTGATACAGATCTAAATATTCTTAAATGGATATGTCCGGAGAATTGGGAGACTTGGTGCTTTGCTAGGAGTCGACCTTGTCTCGTCAATCGGTAAAACGTAGTACTTGGTACGTACGTGATTCGGATACTCCGACGACCGTATTTACTGCCAACATATCCGGGGATCTCATGGGTCGCTTCCCGATAATCCACCGATGACGCACAACTCGCACTCTTGAATAATCTGGGATTATATAGAAGAGAGAGAAAATTAATCTAGGATTAATAACGGAGATATTTTATCTAGGATAAAATATCGTCAAGAGAGAGATAACGATTAATTTGGAATTAATCGGTAAATTAATATATTCGATATATTAAACGAAATTAGATTTCGACGCGGAATTAAAATTAGATTTTAATTCGGGCGAACGAATTAATTTAGAATTAATTCGTTAGCGACGTGAATAGTGAATTCGCTAGGCGTAATCATTTAATTACGACGCGTCGGAAAAATCGTTAATTTGGAATTAGCGAACCCGAGCTCGAGTGTGATTGCGAGCGCATTCGTATTTCGAATTCGAGTGCGGCAACGCAAGTCGCATCAAGCGTCAAATCATTCGTCACATCAAGCGTCAAATCAAATGTCACTTTGAGTGATGTGATTGATTGATTGATTGATTGATTGAAAGACATGTCATTTTATTTAAAGTTGATATGACTTAAAGTTGATGTAAGTAGGTGTAATAGTGTTTTTGGAGGGAAAAACATTTACTTTTGATTTTATTAATCAATTAAGTAAATGGTTTTTATATTTTTTTCTTGGAAATTATATAAAGCATTTTTGGAAAATGCTTCACCAACCTTTACACATTTTTCATTTCTCTCTTTTCTCTCTTCAAGCTCACGCCCAAGGGGCATTTCTTCACTGGTTTTGAACCAGAAAAACGTGAGCAATAGGGAAGCCAAGAGTGGGTTTTCATGGTGAAAATTCAAGTGCTAGCACACTTACGAGTCTTGCGAAGGTGGTAGGGAGGTTCACCCATGAGGCGGGACTCATCCGACGGAGTTTGGAGCTTCGAAATGAGACCCGAAACTGCCAAACCAGTGAGCACGAACTGCAGCAGTGGGCGCACCAAACCAGTGAGTTTTGCGGCTTCATTCGTCTCCAAATCGACTCAACCGATCGATGTGAGTATTCCGCTACCTCCGTTGATGTATTCGCACATTGTTTTCATTGCTTGTTTGATCTTGGGACCTAGAATAAAACCAACAGCGCCTTGCGCTTCTTGCCTTTTAGAAGCTCTGGTTTTGCCTCATAGAGCATAGCCATTAACTCTCCAAGAGTTCTCTCTTGGTTCATCATGAACCCGCCCCAACATTCGGGCAAAGACCGTAAGATCAAATCTATGGAAGTCTCGGCCTCGTAGGTAATGCCCTACTAACCTAGCTGTTCGATTTCAGCAATCATCTGCGACACCTAGTGCTCGACACATGTACCCTCTGACATGCGCGAGTGAAATGGCTTCTTTTGCAATTCGTACTTCTAAGATCTAAGGTTAGATCTGTGAAGATCCTTCACTTTCAACATCATAGTATAAGGATCTAATCCTTTGTTCTGACGAAGAAATTAAGGAGTCATTGCAGCAAGCATGACAGATTAAGCACTAAAGTTATGAGTCTTCCAAAGCTCATGATCCACTATTTGCTCAACTTCAGGCTCAGGCCCGAGAGGTTTCTCTATCAAATAGAGTAACTTCTCAGCTCCCAGGACTATCCTGAGATTCTTTTCCCAATCAGGAAAATTAAAGTTGTTAAAGACATTTTCACCCATGATTATGTCCTTTGACGCTAATCTTTCAAGTCATCTTGATTGCTATAGTCCAACTATCCAATCAACGATTTCAGGTACAATCTAATGTAATGATTACTATAGTCTAACTATATAATTAACTACAATTTGATTGGTTTCTTTCAAATGTATTGATTACTATAGTCCAACTATATAACCAACTACAAATGAAGTAATTTGAATACAGTCCAACTGTTCAATTAAAACAACAATTGAATATTAGTCCAACTAATATATTTATATTTTAATGACGAAAAAATAAAATGAAAGCGTATTGACCAGTATTAAACGAATATTGCAAATTTAATACTAACCTCCCACTATTTTTCGGCGAGCCTCTAACCCTCTGTGGAGTACTCGGGAAACCTAGTTTCCTAGTGGGCTAGGATCCTGTTAAATAACACACAACCTTGACTTTGGCCAACAAGCTGTATGAAACTTAACTAGGTAGATCTCTAAGATCAATTGGATCTTATCCAATTCCTAGATCCAGTAGGTGGACCTCCAAGTCCGAAACATATATCAAATATATGTAAATATATCCAATATATTTCCTGACATGTTTCCTCTGAATCAACTAAGCCTTGGCTTTGGCTCAACAAACTTAATGATTCCAGTTAAGCGTGACCCATTGACAGTGGGAAAGCTTCATAATCGAAGTTGATGAACAAGAAGTGACCTTGACTTTGGCCAACAAGTCACAACCGCCCAAGACATACGATATGGAACAAAGTTTACGCTGTTCAAACACATCCGCGATGGACAAAGGTCTTGACTTTGGCCAACAAACCAATGCCAATCTTAGCTCTTGAGAGAGAACCACTAAATGGAAGGAAAAACGTTTAATATTGAATGAGGGTTTTTTCGCGTAAATTGGTAATCAATTTATTATCTTTAATTAGGTCTCATCATACACCCTTAAACATGCATTCTAAAAGCATAATAAGGCGCGATAAAATTTAATAATGATATGCGGATGGATATATAACAAATTATTTTTAGAACAAATCTCTCAATTTCCTCTCTCCCGCTAGCACAAACTTCTACCCAATTACATAACACTAAAACAAACCTCATTTACATTGAGGGGAATTGTGAGAAGAGAAATACAATGAGAAAAGAGATAATAGGCTGGACACGCAGGTCCAGTTTAATAAATTCTAAATTTATTACAATAATTTCCAAAATTACACTCACCCTTCTAATATCCATCCGATATACATTATTTATACAATACATCTAAGTATTCACACAAAGCATGTTATTCAATCAATATAATCCAATTAATTAATCTTTGAATTAATGACCATCCAATGTTCAAACAACGATTTGATTTGCTTGAGTCCAACTCGTTTAAGAATAAATACTCAAAGTACGTATTCTTGAATTATATCGAACTACAATTTCAAATCCAATTTAAATTGTATCCAATATTAATTCATGTTTAATTCCAAATTAAACAATTACACTTTCAATAGTGCCTTTAAGGACTTGGATTCCAAATCCAATCCAATTGGGTCTCAAAGGCCCAATTAGCATCCAATATTATTCAATTAAAGTCTAATGGGCTTTCAATTGATTCTTTAGACATGGGCTTTGGCCAATATAGATCAAACCCAAAAGCCTTGGCCCATTTAGGAATCATCATATGCCATAAAATCAATTTAGGCCCATTAGACCCAATTAAATTATTAAAGGCCCAATGTCATATTTTTGGACTTTATGGAAATGGTTTAGGCCCAGATATGATCCAAGACCAAAATTTGGCCCAACCAAACCCATTAGCCCAAATACAACAAATTAGATTAATATATCATTCCAAATTACATATTAATCCATTTCAAGTGTAATTAACACAATTAATTAATTAATCTAGTATTTCCAAAACACTAATTAATCTAATTAATCGTGCTTAACATCTAATTTATGTCCAACAAAAATTAATCAAAATCAATCTAACATGCTTCACACTCACGACAATACATGAAATTAACATCCAATTTTGATTTCAATCTAATTAAATCAACAATTAACATTCAATTTCATGTGATCGACATATCCAATTGTCTAATTCAAAAAAGTAACCATGAGCAATCCTATGGTAATTTTCGGCCATGATGAGAAATTGAGGAGTTTTGATCTAATCAATTTTTCTCAATTTCAAAGATGCACAAATCCAATTCAACATCATATAAACACAACCAACTCATCAATTTAGGCAAAATCAAGCTCCAAGCATAAAATCCAAAATTAAAGTTTAAGAACCCTAGAATCAAATCATGCTTAGAAACCGCTCTTATACCATTGTTAGTGTCCTAGACATGCCAAGGATCTCTAAGGAATGATTTGTGTGTGAATAATCTAAAGTAAGTTGCGGAAATTACTTACAAAGATTGGTAGAAGTTCAAAACTTTTCATGGATGATGGAAGCTCGAAGCCCTCTTTGTTGTTCCAAACTTATGGGCGAGTCTCCCTATCACCTTCCTTTGACTCCTTAAAGTGCTAGCTTACAATAATTTTGCAACAAAACTCCATGGGAGAGAGATGAAGCTCACGGCCTCAAGGAGAAAGAAGAGAAAAATGATTGCTGTGAATAGTAACCTTATTCCACTTCCAAAGTTGACTAAGTAATATATAGTGAGGTTGAGTGTTGGATTTGGTTAGTATGTTGTAAAAGCAATCCAAGCTTTTCACTCAAAAAATCAAATCGAAAATTTTAAGCCTAACCACTTACATCATTAGTGAAGTGGGTCCCACCACTTTTAAATTCGAAATTTAAGTCGGCTAACTCAACACGCAACTTCGCTCGGGCCCGGGTTCGTTTAATTCCGAATAAACGAATTTTCTGTTGCGACATAATTAAATCCAATTTAATTAAATAATAATGTCTAGCAAAATTATTACGAAAGTCGCTTGCGAATTAATTCTAAATTAATTCGTTCGCTTGAATTAAAATTCAATTTTAAATCCGCGTTGAAATTCAATTTCATTTAATATATCCGATATATTATTTTAGCCCAAATAAGTAAATTAAATAGTAAAATCCAATTTTAACTATTAAATTTATTTTTCCGATTAATTCTAAATTAATCACGTTCTCTCTTCTTCACGAATTAATCCCAGATTAATTTTCTCTCTCTCATAATTAATCCCAGATTAATTATGTTCGAGTCAAATGTCATCGGTGAATCTTTGGGAGGCGACCCAAGAGATCCCTGGATATGTTGGCAGTAAATACGGTCATCGGACTATCCGAATACGTGCGTACCCGGTACCATGTTCTTACCAATTTACAAGACATGGTTGGCTTCTAGCAAAGCATTGTGCCTACCCAATTCTCCAGAAATATTCTTTTAAGGAATATATAATCTATATCAGGCGTAGTATACATATTATTGCATATTACGATCCAGTATCAGATGTCACATGCTAGGCCTGGGGCTGAAGTTGTGTATGCCTCATACGAAGCATATATCGGATCACTAGCAACTAGTCTCTTTATGATCGGAAAGTCATGACCTAGTCATACTTTCCCGATGGCTATAGCACTATAGAGTACCAGTTCTGTATCCCTGCGTGATCATCATCTCCATATGAATGAAGTGATACTTCCACCTTTACATCACACCCAATACACTACGATTCTCAGTATACCCAGAAGAGGCGTACACATAACTTGTTAAAGCCTCGGACGACCAAAAACAAAGTATACTGATTGTCACAAGTATTAGCGATGCAAGTCTCAGGTTAAGACCATATACACCTACCCTGATTCGGATTCCCATAGACACATAGTCATACTACCAATGGGATTCCGAGGGGTCTATCCAGAGCGAAGCTGTTTCCATACCATCGGTAAACATAACCTTCTATTACACTTGCATGAGTATCCAATACCCAAATATATGAGAACTATGTCGTTAAGCTTCCATAACACGCACAAGTGTAATACTAGCCTATTCTGCATTATCGATGTCCAGTCTCGATAATACTACGACTAGGGATATTTAATGATTAAACCTTCGTGGATTAACACTGTCTCATATATTATTAATCTGGTACTAATCATATGGATTTTTATCATTTATATATCCAGGTAATCCAATTACAAATGATAAAAGAGCAATTTCCTTTGTCACATAGTTAATTTTGTACAAGAACACCATGTTCTTTACAAAATAATGATGCTATGGGTCATAATTGTCCAACAGAGATCATAAGCGGGAATTTCATATATGGGGATCAAATCTCTGGCTAGAGTACATGTCTTCTGAAAATATATTTTACGGATACGTACATCCTGTATATGACTGATTTCATTATCCTATGATCGAGTTAGGGGCTTGATGACATCATGGCCCGCATTCGATCAGAAGTCGACAACATATGAACTTTACTACACGCAAATACGACCTTATGAGTTTATCCTGTTGGGGTTGGTGCTCAGAGCGCCAATTCCCGGTTGTATTTCTTTATGAATACTTCTGTAAAACGTTATTATTTTGAATAATATATTTGCAGTTTCTATAATATAATGTATCTTTTAATATGGTAAAGACGTAATGACCTTAGAATGACTAGTCATGGTGCAGTTACAAAAGCGTCACAACTGACATTGAGTTGTATCATGACGTTGTCATTCTTAGACAGTTCCTGGTCAAGGTTTACACTACTTGGTCAGTATAGTAAATCTGTTGAGACCGGTACATATCGTATACTGGAATATATGATTCCAATGGTTTCTCAATGAACCATAAGTCTTGGAGACTAGTATATACGTGTAGATGTTTATAGCGGATAAACACTGAATGACTCACCGAAAATTCTTAATGGATGATACACCAACGTCAATAAGAATCTTAACGGGTTGAGTAGCACTTGTGATTCTTCGACTTGAGATACCACTGTGGGCGCATGAGATATCTTCTACACTTAGATGGCAGTCACGTCACCAATCTATTAAGATCAGACATCCGTCTGTTCGTTGGGTGTAGATAGATCCCCAGGGTGTCCTGTGTGTGTTGAGATAGGATCCTTCAGTTATGTGTATCAGAGCATAGGTAGTCCATATGATTAGCAATCAGATAAAAACCATGGGCCCGTGGTACAATTTAGAAGTTAGTTCTAAATGTTCTTTTTTGAGATTGCTAATAGAATAGTCGACTGGATAATCCCTATAGAAAAAAGACGTTTACATCTATATCTCTGGGATTTATCCGGATACCTGTGATAGAAGAATTATACATTTGCCATGACCTCGACCTGTATGATTCAGCGAGTTTATCCGTGATCGTCATAATTTACGGGTGGATAAATTATGGACACGAAATTGGATTTCGTGACGGATATGCCTGAATCTAGAGAGTCTCACTAATGAAACATACTCGTAGAGCACTAGGGCATCATTTATAAATGATACTGATTATTTATAAAGTCTTTTAAAGGCTAAACGCAAAATACTTGTGAAGGGACCCGATGGTCATTTTCTTAATTTTTGTGTATTTGCTTTTAATAATGGATTAATTCAAATACACATTAATTAATTGTCAAATTGAGATATTTGACTAATATCATAATAATATATATGTATTAAATATTTAATGTAAATATAATACATATATTTAATATATTTGTATTTAATTAATTAATTAATTATTTAATTGTTAAATGATTAAATTAATTAAAATATAAATATCTTAAGCTTATGATATTTATTTTAATGACCAAGTTGCAATTGTTGACAAAGTTGAAAATATCATTAAAGTGTAATGATCATTATTTAACAAGTTGGCAAGTTGATTTTCAATAAAGCAAAAATTAGATATTTTGATATTTGGTATATACCAAATTCGGCCAAGGCCAAATTGAAGGGTATATATGGTTTTGTTTTTTATTAGGGTTTTATCATCATCAACACTTTATCAAAACTCCATTAAAAGAAAGAAAAAAAGCTAGAGAGAAAGAAAAGGAAAAATCAAAGAAAGCTTGGATTTAAGTAAGTATTTCCAACTTGCTATTAGAGAGAAAAATGTTCCTCTTGTTCTTGGCAACATCTTGTGACGTTCTTGAGTTTTTCTATTCTTTATTCTTTGTACTTTTGATGGTTGAAAGTTTGATGAAGGTGTTATACATGTATGAAGTTGATAGAATGTTACTAATGAAGTAGTAAGCATTCTTTTCATGGTTTTCTTGTTGCCATTCTAGAGTTATTGACCCACTCTTAAATGACCTATATTTGTTCTATAGTTGTTTCATTATTATGGTGAGACTTAATTGTAATGGAAGAAACATGATTGAAGTATTGGATTTTGTTAATTTGGTCTAATTTGTCCAATTTGAAGAAATTGAAAAATTAGGGTTTAAGACCACTTCCAAATTTGGGGCTTTTCATTTATATGGTGTATTTGGATGTGTATATGATGCATGTAAAATATTGGGTTGATTGGATTTTGTCTTAATGTGTTTTGAACTTTGGAAGTGCAAAATGCACATTGACATGCTTCATTGAGGCTCTCGGCCTTGGGGATAAAATTTGGGATTTTTGTTGCCAATTGTATTTTGAAATTTGGGACATGTTAAATTCATATTAGAAATGATTTAGAATCATTCAAAATTGTTTTGAACAATTTCAGATTAAAATGAATAAAATACAATGCTTAAGGGCAATTCGGTAAATTCACATAATTTTATTATTGGGTAATTAAATAAATAAGTTTATTTAATTAATCCAATAAAAAGTTTTGAAATCGAAAAATTTTGATTTTCCACTATTCCGCTGCGTTACCGGATTTCCGCAATAAAACACCTTCATATCCGATATTTCATTCTTCGTGATTGGGGCACCTTGCTAGAGGTCACTCATGATCATATGGAACTTTTGTTGTAACACGTTGTACCGAAATGATATGAATATGTTTGTATCGACTCATGTCCAACTTACGGAGAACTCAAGCACACATTAGCCGAATGAGTGAAAAATTAATTAATTTGCTTCGATAAATGATCGTAAGGCAATTTATGTACTTTATCGGTAAAATGTAAAATATTTCCCGCTATTGACGCAGTAACACCCGCTTATTCGGAAAATATTCCGGTGCTTTTAGATATATCGTAAATGTGATTTGCGGATAGTTGTGAGACTGTTAAAGATATTTTGAGATAAAGAGATATTTATGATTATAATATTTAAATATTACAATATAATATCTAGATATTTACTTACTTTACACATGTCAAATTGTGATTTGGACAAGTGTCAAGTTCTTAAGTTTACACATGACACTACATGATTTAGCAAGTGTCAAGCTTATATTAAATACATAATATTTGATATTAAATATTTATTTATTAGTAAGTAAATAAAATATCTAGATATTGAATTTACTTTATTATGACAAATTTTGATTTGGTAATTTGTTAAAATATTAAGTTGACACTTGGCACCATGATTGATGAGTGGTAAATATATTACTATTTCTCACTCATTTGACCTAATATTTTGTATAGATTCTTGAGCTTTATGAATATTTTGATATGTTTTGTGGTATTTTGTAGATAAATAAAGTTTCAGGACTCTCTGGAGGTGATTTGGGGCTAAAACAGTGAAAACGGACAAAAAGGTAATTTGGAAATTTTGCGCGTCGCGACGCCTAACATGCGCCATGAGATGCTAACGTGCGCCGGGAGACACGTTTCAGAATCTGAAAAGTATGGCTCGCTAACGTGCGCCTGCCACGTGTCATCATCCTACAGTGCCGAAAATCGCCATCGCCACGTGTTGACATGTGTCATCCCGCGTGTCAGCCACGTCATCGTCCACATCAGTAGCTGACCGAGTCAACTCGCCACATCATCGTCAGCCAATCAGAGTGTGTCACGCGTCGCAATCCTATGGTGCCGACAATCACTTTCGCCACGTGTCGCCATGTCATCGCCACATCACTGCCATGTCACTACCACGTCAGTATAATTATTGAGTCAATTATCCACATCGCCACGTCATCGTATAAGAATCTGAAGCAGCCAACTAGAAAGTTGACACGTGGCGCGTCGCGACGCGCACACCCTACCAAGGCCTATAAATTCAGCTCGAGGTTTCAGTTTCAGATGTACCTTCCTCTCTGAATTCTCTGATGTAAATAGAGAGTTTTCTACCTTGTTTCTTTTTAATTTTAGTTTTGTAATTAATTTGAATTACGTTCTGTAATAGTAATTTACTTTTGTAATAGTAATAGTAATGTACTTTTTTTAACTTTTACAGTTTTTACTATTCAACCATGAGAAGGTAACTTCCCCATGCTAGGGTGAAAAGTAATTCTTTTACTATTGCTATTTAGATTAATCTCCATTAAATATAATATATTCACTATTTAAAATTTGACTTAATAAGGATACCGCTATATTAGTCGGTTAGTAATTCATTTTAAACTGGTTTAAACCTGACTAAGCAAGGATACCGCCAGATTGGTCGGTTGGTAATTAAATTTTCTTACCGCCTATATGGCAGGTTTATTTTGGTTCCGCCTTTATGGCTGGTTGGACTTAATTTGACTTAACGCGTCGCGACGCGTAAGTTTTTGGTGCTGTTGCCGGGGACTTATTTATCTTTCACTATTAGTTTCGGGGTTAGATACGTTACTTGTATCTAATTTCTTTTTACTTATTGTTTTTATTTTCTTGTGTTTCAGGTTCTCAGAAACTACATGAGACGAACCAGAATCTTTGAACTCCAACTGCTTGACCCAGAGCTTGAAAGAACCATCAGACAGTTGAGAAGGGAAAGGCGAGAAGGCCAAGAAGCAATTATCAACATGGAACCTGAACCTTTGGAGGTTGCACCACCAATACCCATTCGAGACAGAACCATTCTGGTGGTCGACGGATTCATTTCCTGTATTATACTTCCTCTTTTACCAGCAAATGCGTGTGACATCAAAACATGCATTCAGATGATTCAACAGTCAGTGCAGATTGGGGGAAAAGCAACTGAAGATCCTAATACCCACATCAGCAACTTCCTGAAAGTTTGTGGCACTTTCAATTACAACCGAGAAGCCGAAGAAGCAATGAGACTGCGTGTTTTTCCATACTCCTTGAAAGACAGAGCTAAAGCTTGACTACATTCACTACCAGTAGGTTCCACCATAACTTGGAACACTTTAGCCACCAAATTTCTTGCAAAATACTTTCCACCAGCCAGAACCGGAAAGCTGAGGAATAACATCACATCCTTTGTACAACAAGACTCGGAAACTCTCTACGAAACTTGGGAAAGGTACAAAGATTTGCTCCGGAAATGTCCTCACCATGAGATTCCAAAATGGCTTCAAGTCCAAACTTTCTATAATGGACTTTCTGGACTGATGAGAACCACAATCGATGCTGCTGCTGGAGGAGCTTTAATGGCAAAAGGAGAATATCAAGCCTGAGACCTAATCGAAGAAATGGCCAACAACAATTCCTTTTGGTCAACAGAAAGGAGCATGATCTAAAGAATTGCAAGAATTTATGAAGTTGGAGCCAATACAGCAGTCAACGCCAAGCTGGATCAGATATGCAAATTCATGGAGACTCTTACCACTGGATCCACAAGTTCACCATATGGAGGAGCGCCAGAACCAAACCAACTTGAAGAGACGGTGAATTATGTCAAAAATTTCAACAGATAGGGGAACAATCCATATTCCAACACCTACAACCCAGGGTGGAGGAATCATCCCAATTTTTCATGGAGCAACAATTCAGGGCAAAAGAACAATCCACCACCTGGATTCCAACAGCAGAACTATCTACCACATGGATTCCAGCAACAGAACAAAGGCCAGGAGCATGCAAATGAACCAGGAATAGCAGAAGTGTTGGCTCAGTTAAAAAAGTACGATGCTATATTTCAGAGCAAATCTGCTTCCATCAAAGCACTGGAGAATCAAATCGGACAACTAGCCAATGCTCAGAGTTACAGACCGCCAGGTAATCTTCCCAGCAACACAGAACCAAATCTAAGGAACCGAAGGAAGGAGCAATGTCAAGCCATCACCTTGAAAAGCGGTACTGAAATCAACAAAGATGTTGGAATCAAGACAACAATTGAGGAAGTTCCAAAAGATGTAGTTCCACAGATGGAGGAAAAAGAAGCAAAGGAAAAAGAAAAAGATCAGATCACTCCACCTCCACATTTTCCACAGCGACTTCATAAAAACAAGCTGGATAAGCAATTTGCTCGATTCCTGGAGGTGTTCAAAAAGCTGCATATCAACAATCCATTCGCATAAGCCTTAGAAGAAATGCCCAGCTACGTCAAATTCATGAAAGGCATTCTTTCACGAAAACGGAGATTGGGAGATTACGAGACAGTAGCATTGACGAAAGAATGCAGTGCCATCATTCAGAGGAAACTTCCCCCAAAGTTGAAAGATCCTGGCAGTTTCACTGTCCCATGCACCATTGGAGAACACTATATCGGCAAGTGTTAATTTAATGCCTTTTTCTATTTACAGGAAACTGCAAATTGGAGAAGCAATGCCTACCTCAGTCTCACTATAACTTGCTGATCGAACGCTCGCATTTTCGAGAGAAGTCGTTGAAGATGTGCTGGTCAAAGTCGACAAACTCATTCTTCCAGCAGATTTCATTATCCTTGACATGGAAGAAGACAAAGATGTACCTATCATCCTTGGAAGACCATTCTTGGCGACATGACGAACTGTGATTGATGTACAAAAATGAGAACTAACCATGAAAGTTCAGGACCAAGAAGTTACCTTTAATGTTTTCAAAGCCATGAAATTCCCGAGCGATGAAAATGAAGAAGAATGTATCAGATTGATGTTGTTGATAGTATCGTTCAGGATACTGATACAACTCCCACGGATAAACTTGAAGCTTGCATCACCAATATGACTGACAGTGAGCTAGATGCTGAAATCCTAGAATGTATCAACTACCTTGACAAACCATTCTGATTCAAATCGACACCACAAGTGGAAAGTCTGGAACTTCCAAAGAAAGATCGAATCAAGCCTTCGATTGAAGAACCTCCACAGCTGGAGCTGAAGTTACTTTCGAGCCATCTCAGGTATGTATTTCTTGGAAACTCTTCTGAATTACCTGTTATTATTTCCTCTTCACTAACATTGAAGCAGGAAGAAAAGTTACTGAGAGTGTTACGAGAACACAAGAGAGCCATTGGCTGGACTATAGAAGACATTCGAGGCATTAGTCCATCATTTTGCATGCATAAGATTCTGATGAATGATGAGTACAAACCCACAGTGGAGCATCAACGAAGACTCAATCCAATCATGAAGGAGGTCGTAAAGAAAGAAATCATTAAATGGTTGGATGCTGGCATCATTTACCCCATCTCAGATAGTACTTGGGTGAGTCCTATGCAGTGTGTGCCAAAGAAAGAAGGAATAACTGTAGTCACAAATGAAAAGAACGGGCTAATTCCAACAAGAACAGTGACTGGATGGAGAGTATGCATGGACTACCGAAAGATGAACAAAACCACGAGAAAAGACCATTTTACGCGGCCATTCATTGATCAAATGTTGGATATACTGGCGGGACATGAGTTCTATTACTTTCTGGAGGGATATTCAGGGTACAATCAGATTGCTATCGCCCTAGAAGATCAGGAGAAAACCACGTTTACATGTCTGTATGGTACTTTTGCATTCCGCATGATGCCATTTGTATTATGTAATGCCCCCGTCACATTTCAGCATTGCATGATGGCCATCTTCTCAGACATACTGGAGCAGAGTATGGAAGTTTTTATGGATGACTTCTCTGTGTTTGGAGATTCTTTGACCACTGTTTGCAAAATTGGAACATGTGTTACAAAGATGTGAAGATACTAACCTGGTACTCAACTCGGAGAAATGCCACTTCATGGTACATGAAGGCATTGTTCTTGGACATCGGATATCACAAAAGGGAATCGAGGTAGAAAAAACAAAGATCGAAACAATTGAGAAATTACCTCCACCAACATCAGTGAAAGGTATTCGGAGCTTTCTCGGACATGCAGGTTTTTACAGGAGATTTATAAAAGACTTTTCCAAGATTGCTAAACCTCTGTGCAATATTCTGGAGAAGGATGTGCCTTTCAACTTCACCAAAGAATGCCATGAAGCTTTTGAGATCTTAAAACAAAAGCTGATTTTTGCCCCCATCGTTGTAGCACCAGACTGGACTCTTCCATTTGAAGTGATGTGTGATGCTAGTGATTTTGCTGTAGGTGCAATTTTGGGACAACACAAAGTAAAGATTTTCCACACCATTTACTACTCCAGCAGAACTTTGAATGAAGCTCAACTCAACTATATAACCACCGAAAAGGAGTTGCTCGCAGTTGTGTACGCTTTTGACAAATTCTGCTCCTATCTGCTGGGTCCAAAGTGGTAGTCTACACAGATCATTCAGCAATCAAATACTTGATCACGAAGAAAGATGCCAAACCCAGATTGATCCGTTGGATACTTCTTCTGTAAGAATTTGACGTGGAAATTCGAGACAGAAAATGGACAGAAAACTAAGTGGCAGATCATCTATCGATTCTCGAGAATGGAGAAACAGCCGGTAAAGGATTGTCAATCAAAGAAACTTTTCCAGATGAACAGTTGTTTGCCATGAAACAGTAGGATGTCCCTTGGTATGCTGACTATGTCAACTTCATTGTATCAGGAAAATGGCCGTTGGAATGGACAACTCAGCAAAGGAAGAAATTCTTTAAAGAAGTCAAGCATTATGTCTGGGATGAGCCGTACTTGTTCAAACATTGTGCTGATCAATTATTGAGACGGTGTGTTCCACAGGAGGAGGTCAACAGTGTTTTGCAACACTGTCATTCATCACCACATGGCGGACACTTCAGCGGAAACAAAACTGCAGCCAAAGTCCTATAATCAGGTTTGTTCTGGCCCAGTCTTTTTAAAGATGCTTATCTTTTTGCTCTTCAATGTGACAGGTGCCAGAGAACGGGTAATATTTCCAGGAGAAATGAAGGACCTTTGCAAAACATTTTGGAAGTGGAGATATTTGATGTGTGGGGTATTGATTTTATGCGACCATTTGTTCTATCATTCGGAAACATGTACATCCTGGTTGAAATAGGTCGAAGCAATTGCACTGCCATCCAATGATTCAAAAGTGGTGATCAAATTCCTGAAAAATAACATTTTCACTCGGTTCGGAACACCTCAGGCAATTATCAGCGATGGTGGCTCACATTTCTGCAACAGATACTTTGATGCACTCCTATCCAAATATGGAGTTACTCACAAGGTTGCCACTGCTTATCATCCACAGTCAAATGGACAGGTTGAAGTTTCAAACAGAGAAATCAAAAGAATCTTAGAGAGAACCGTTGGATCAACAAGGAGGGACTGGTCAACTAAATTGGATGACACATTATGGGCCTATCGAACAGCTTACAAGACACTCATTGGTATATCCCCTTATCGTATGGTGTTTGGGAAATGATGCCATCTGCCAGTTGAGCTTGAACACAAGGCGTACAGGGCACTGAAGAAGTTGAATCTTGATTCACAAGCTGCATGAGAGAAATGACTTCACCAACTCAACGAATTGGAGGAGTTTCATCTACAGGCTTATGATAATGCCAGATTGTACAAAGAAAAGACCAAGAAATGACATGACCGAAAAATAGTGCACAGACAGTTGGAACCAAGGCAGCAGGTGTTGTTGTACAACTCAAGGTTGAAACTTTTCCCTGGAAAGTTGAAATCAAGGTGGTCAGGTCCATTTGTGATCACTCAGGTTTTACCATATGAAGCTATTGAGTTACTGGATCCCAAAACCAACAACACATTCAAGGTTAACAGTCAGCGTGTCAATCACTATTGGGGAGAATCATTTGAATGACAAAAAGAAAGTGTCACACTTTCAGATCCAACCTAACATTCGGGCAGTCATGTCCAGCTGACGACTTTAAACTTAGCGCTAGCTGGGAGGCAACCCATGCAATTTTTGTATATATTGTGATTTGGTGTGATTTCATTTTGTGTGTTTAGTTTTTGCAGGTTAAGTCATTTCAGGATGGAAGAAGTTCTCACAAATCTTCACAAGCAATTTCCTTCTCTCCCTCGAAAATCTCTGATGAAAGTCTACAAATCTCGCTTGGAACGGATGAGATTACTAACGATCCATGGTGTTTCTAATGACATTCGTTGGGTAATTGAAGCACGGGTCCGATTGGCAGGTGAGTCTTCTGAATCTTTTATTTCACATCTGTCTGGTTTTGGAAGAAGCACATATGCAAAGAAACGTAGAGCTAAGCAAATGGGTGTTTGTTACAAATGTGCACGCTGGAATTGCAATACTCGTTGTCGTTCTTTAGGAATGGTGTCTGATAATCGCGAAGACAAAATTAAATTCATTAGGGATGGCTTGAGTAAGGAGTCCTTAGATGATATATCTTCAACTCTTGAGATGCATCCCAGTGGATATGTTCATATAACCTTTCGCAAATTATATACACAATTTCAAAAAGAAAGACAACAGTTAAGTCTCGGGAATCTGACTAAAAAAGACATTGTTTGCCAATTTATAAGAAAATTGGATGGGAAGTTTGTCCCTGACGCATAGACGTCAATTAAGCCGCTACGTTTCTTGTACATATTATATCTCTTTGTCTTTTCCTAGTAATTGTAATTTATTTTGTTGTTTTCTTTTATTTTCTCCGACAGGATCCATACCTTTTTTACTATCACGATTTATTTTACTATTAACTAATAATTGTCATTTGGCAGGTACTAGTGCTATTATTTTACTCACCCTTTTAAGGTGTTATAAATTCAAATCATCATTGCACTTTTGAAGAAATCCAGAGTAAAACATGGAAGCCACTTCAAGAAGACGAGTTGAAAACATCTGTGTGTTTTGCGGTACTAGTGTTGGTGTTAAGCCACAATACGTAGAAGCAACACATGAATTGGGTCGAGTCTTAGCTGCAAGGAATATGCACTTAGTATATGGCGGAGGCAATCTTGGACTTATGGGGATCGTTTCAAAGGCTGTACATGAATGAGGCAGTCAAGTCTTGGGAATCATCCCAAAACCCTTGGCGGAGGCAAATCTTATTGGACCATCAAACGAAGAAGAACTAATTGTGCCAGGTATGTCTGAACGACTGGTAGAAATGATTAACCGTGCTGATGCTTTTATTGCTTTACCAGGTGGCTTGGGTACATTGGAGGAAATTTTTACAGTGTTATATTGGGCAAACTTGAACATACACCAGAAACCACTTGGATTGTACAACGTTAAAGGATTTTATGATTTTCTTTGTGTATTTCTTGATGATGCCCGGAGAAATGGGTTTGTGTCAAAACCTTTAAAAGAACTCCTCTTCACTGCCAGAACTGCTCCGGATCTAATTAACCAAATCTTAGCCTATGAACCACAAATTGACCATATCATTTCAAAGATAAATTGGTCCGATGACGATCGTGGTAAGAGGCGTCGGATTAATCTGGATCTTAACCTTTAACTTTTCGTGTAGAATTTCAGTTAACCAGATACTATCTTCTAAACTCTTCTTCTACTGTTTAAGACATTGGGGACAATGTCTCATTTAGGTTTGGGGGAGGGAATTAGTTGATCAGTATCTTGTTTTTAGTTGTGTGTTGTTTTTATTTTTAGTCCAAAATTTTTCGAAAAATACAAAAATATTGAAAAATTTTCAAAAATTACAAAAATATTTTGCGTTTTTGTTTTTATTTTGACTAAAAATGTGAAATTGGTGAGAGATAGCTGTGTAAGGATTTTCCACTCCTGAGACGTATCTCAAACCTATTTCAGAACAAGTTATTTTTTGTTTATTTCATTTTAAATTATTTAATTTGTAAATTCTCCATAAAATTGACTAAAATAGATCTTCATATGCTCAGTTGGCAGGTATTATCAACATGCATGGTAACATACAGACACAAGCTGTAATTGAAAAGTTTGTAATATTCAGTGCTCTAGTTTAATTGGAGGAAGCATCTCAAAAAGTAATGGAGTAAAAAAAAAACGTATGAGATCCGAGTTATTAAGTCCGTAGGGGTGTTTTAACACCTAGTGCCCTAAAGCCAACTAGTTTGGGAGTCACTGGCCCAAAGCTCGCTACATGGATCAAGGATGTTGCAAAATATATATATATCTGAAGTCTGAGTAATTAAGTCCGTAGGGGTGTCTTAACACCTGGTGCCCTAAAGCCAACTGATTTGGGAGCCACCGACCCAACACTCGCTACATAGATGGAAGATATTGTATATATATAAAAAATCAAAAATCAAAGAAAAAATCAGAAAAATTATTCCACTGCTGCAAAAAAGGTGTGAATTCTGATAAAACTTTAGGACAAAAATATTACTCTCTTATCAACTGCACTTGTGACTGTTGTGGGAAAAAATGAGTTGATTAATATTTTGTTGGCTATGTATATGGAGAATGGTAAATATAATCGGAGAATTTACTTATTCAGTAATTTAGAAAGAAAGAAAACAACTAGTGACTTGGAGTAGAAATTTCACCTAATTAGTCACTAACTTCTTTATTCTTTTTTTTCTTGTCTTTTTTCTTTTGTGTGCATTAGTTTCACTACCTTTTTACTTTTGTAAAATGTTTGTGGGTATCACTGTTGTAAACCCTCACGAGACTACAACTCGTCCACTAGGGACACCTAGGGGTTTAAAGACTTCTTGCATACGCTAAATGCAACCGTGATCCCTACGAAAGTGGCTTAGTTAAATTTTATTTTAAAGATGTTTATATTATTTTATTCTGTGTTTTGTCGAGGACTAGCAAAATGTTAGGTTTCGGGGTGTGATGAGTGGTAAATATATTACTATTTCTCACTCATTTGACCTAATATTTTGTATAGAGAGTTTTGTGAATATTTTGATATGTTTTGTGGTATTTTGTAGATAAATAAAGTTTTAGGACTCTCTGAAGGTGATTTTGGGCCAAAACAGTGAAAAACGGACAAAAGGGCAATTTGGAAATTTTACGCGTCGTGACGCGCAAGTCTTTGGCGTCGCGACACCTAACATGCGCCATGAGCTGCTAACGTGCGCTCGGGGGACACGTGTCAGAATCTGAAAAGTATGAATTGCTAATGTGCGTCTGCCACGTGTCAACATCACAGCCATTCGCTAACGTGCGCCGTGCCACGTGTCAGCATTCTACGGTGCCGAAAATCGCCATCGCCACGTGTTGACACGTGTCAGCCACATCATCATCCACATCAGGAGCTGACCGAGTCAACTCACCACGTCATCGTCAGCCAATCAGAGCGGGCCACGTGTCGCAATCCTACGGTGCCGATAATCACTTTCGTCACGTGTCGCCACGTCATCGCACGTCACTGCCACGTCAGCATAATTATTGAGTCAATTATCCACATCGCCACATCATCGGATAAGAATCTGAAGCAGCCAACCAGAAGTTGACACGTGGCGCGTCGCGACGCGCACACCCTACCGAGGCCTATAAATTCAGCTCGAGGTTTCAGTTTCAGATGTACCTTCCTCTTTGAATTCTCTGATGTAAATAGAGAGTTTTCTACCTTGTTTCTTTTTAATTTCAGTTTTGTAATTAATTTGAATTACGTTCTGTAATAGTAATTTACTTTTGTAATAGTAATAGTAATTTACCTTTTTTAACTTTTACAGTTTTTACTATTCAACCATGAGGAGGTAACTTCCCCCTGCTAGGGTGAAAGGTAATTCTTTTACTATTGCTATTTAGATTAATCTCCCTTAATTATAATATATTAACTATTTAAAATTTGACTTAATAAGGATACCGCTATATTGGTCGGTTGGTAATTCATTTTAAACTGGTTTAAACCTGACTAAGCAAGTATACCGCCAGATTGGTCGGTTGGTAATTAAATTTTCTTACCGCCTATATGGCAGGTTTATTTTGGTTTCGCCTTTATGGCTGGTTGGACTTAATTTGACTTAATCAGGTTACCGCATATATAGCTGGTTGGCAAAATTATCACACGTTAATATATTATATTAAGGGAGATATCTAAATGGTAAATAGTAAAAGTAGATCCTTTTACTTAGCATTTTATTTTATTGTAAATTTATTTTTCAACATTTTCTTTACCGCATTTACTTTTCAGCATTTTTACTTTATGTCTTTTATTTTACTAGCCCTAGTTATGAATAGTAACTAAGTTAGTTATCTAGGGTTGTGATAAATTCCAATATCACCGGTTTATAATGGGTTAGATTATAGTTTAGGTAATATAAAAATTTATTTATTGAGCCTTAATCTTAATGCTTTTTATTAACTGGCCATTAATAAAATTGATTAGGTAAACTTAAAATGAACTTGGAAAAGAGATTTTAGGTTTAAGACCCTAGACTCAATAGCCCACGATCTTCCTTGAGGATAGATAACCCTTTAATAGATTTCCTTACAGGATATGAATATACCTGTCGGACGAGGGTGACCATAATTGGAACTTAATCTTAATGAATCCATGTAATTTGGTTGACATAGACATATGGTTCAATTGGGTTATATTGGGTATTTGTAATTGACCATTGGAAAAAGCTTTTACATAATTTCGTTTTCCAGGTTAGTAAATCAATATATTACCAAATTATAAGATAATCACTTCATCTTTAAATAATATTGGAATAAATCACAACCCTGGATATTTTATTAATATTGAATTTTTCTTCAGTTTACTTTCGTGTAACTTTATTTACTAGTTTTAAATTTAATTTGTAAGTCACCATCCCAATCAAAACAAACAATCTGTTAGATACTAGTAAACATTTGACCTCATCAAATTAATAGCTTAGGTATTAAGTCCTCGTGGGATCGATACTTTTTATACTACTTGAACGATACGTGCGCTTACGTTATACGCGTGTGAAAGCACCGATCAATGATATGTTAACAAGTGTCAAAATCTTATTAAATCCATCAAATTAGATATTTGATCAATGGTGTGGATTTATTTTGAAATACTTTAATTATATTATTTGTTTAATAAAATTAAATATAAGATATTTGATTTTATTATTATTTAATATTAATTAAATTTGTAAAATATCTAAATTACTTTATGTTAACCTATTGGCAAATGACACTTGGCAATTAACTTGTTACTTGCTATATCAAGTTGCTTATAGGTTAAATGGAAGGTAAATTAATCTTCTTACTTGTTATAATAGGTTAAAGTCACAAAGTGACTTGGGTTATAGGTTTAAAGTATTTAATACAAGAAACTAAAATCAAAACATCAAGCTTAAACACATTAAGGAATTCGGCTATGGTGATGGTGTTGAGTTTCTAAGGTCAAACCAAGATCGATTTAAGCATTTATAAGTGTGAATACGATAAAGAAGTATGGCGGAATCATACTTACTTTGATCGGCTTTTGGATGCGACGAACATAAAAAAAATTCTGCTTCAAGCTTCCTTCTTTGTTGGTTTCGGCAATGGCCTTCTTGTGTGCTCCATGATTTTCGGTCAAGCTCCAAGCTTGGGAAAAGATTCCATGCTCAAGGGTTTGTTTCCCTATCACCTTTGTAAGACTCCAAATGTGTGCTAGCCCCTTGGAAAATTTTCCACAAATTTTCCTATTATTCTTCTTGTATCTCTCGGCTTTTGAGAGAAATGGAGAGAAAATTGGCCCCTTGGCCGTGAGTGTGAGAGAGAGGAAGATGAATTTGTTTTGGTATTTTTTGATTTTCAAAAAACAAATATCAAATACTCTTTTCAAAAATTGTACAAGGCATTAAAAACCTTTCAACCACTCATATCACTATTCACATCAATCAATGATGACAAGCATCACTTCACTCAAAGTGATGTGACTTCCATCACTTGATTGACTAGTGATTTGACGCTAGATGTGACTTGTGGGCCGCACTTGAATTCGAAATGCGAGTGGGCCCGCAAACACTCCCGGGCTCGGGTTCGCTAATTCCGAATTAAAGAATTTTCCGTTGCGACGTAATTAAATCAAATTTAATTAAATAATTATGCCTAGCAAAATTACTATTCACGTCGCTTGCGAATTAATTCTAAATTAACTCGTTCGCCCGAATTAAAATCTAATTTTAATTCCGCGTCGAAATCTAATTTCGTATAATATATCGAATATATTATTTTATCGATTAATTCCAAATTAATCGTTCTCTCTTTAAATAATATTTTATCCCAGATAAAATATCTCCGTAATTAATCCCAGATTAATTTTCTCTCTCTTATAATTAATCTCAGATTAATAAAGTGCGAGTCATACGTCATCGGTGAATCTTCGGGAAGCGACCCATGAGATCCCCGTATATGTTGGCAGTAAATCCGGTCGTCGGACTATCCGAACACGTACGTACCTAGTACTACTTTTTTACCGATTTACAAGACATGGTTGGCTTCTAGCAAAGCACCGTGCCTACCCAATTCTCTAGAAATATTCTTAAAGGAATATGTAATCTTTATCAGGTGTAGTATACGTAGTATTGCGTATTGCGATCCAACATCAGATGTCACGTGCTAGGCCTGGGGCTGGAATTGTGTCTGCCCCGTACGAAGCACATATCGGATCTCTGATAACTAGTCTCTTTAATCGGATAATCATGACCTAGTCATATTATCCCGATGACTGCAGTACATAAGAGCACCAGTTCCGTATCCTACGTGATCATCATCTCCACTATGACTGGAGTGATACTTCCGTCTTGACATCACACCCAATACACTACGATTCTCAATATACCCAGAAAAGGCGTACACAGAACCTGTTAAAGCCCTGGACGACCAAAACCAAAGTATATTGATTGTCGCAAGTATTAGCGGTGCAAGTCTCAGGTTAAGACCAAATACACCTACCCTGATTCGGACTTCCATAGACACATAGTCATACTACCAATGGAATTCCGATGGGTCTATCCAGAGCGAAGCTGTTTCCGTACCATCGGTAAACACAACCTCCTATTACACTTGCATGAGTATCCAATACCTAAATATATGAGAACTATGTCGTTATGCTCCCACAACGCGCACACGTGTAATATTAATATATTCCGCATTATCGATGTCCAATCTCGATAATACTACGACTATGGATATTTAATGATTAAACCTTCGTGGATTGATATTGTCTCATATCATCTCAATCCGGAACTAATCATAATGACCTTTTATCATTTATATATCTTGTTAATCTAATTACGAATGATAAAAAAACAATTTCCTTTGTCACATAGTTAATTTGTACAACAACACCATGATCTGTACAAATAGTGATGCTATGGGTCATAATTGTCCAACAATCTCCCACTTGGCCTATAGCCAATTACTCAAGTGTCCTACACCCGAACTATGTACGGTTCGCTCAAACTTCTGCTAAGAAAATGCTTTCTTCAGCGGATTTGCAGTGTTATCATCTGATGCGATTTATTCGATCATCACATCGCCACGATGTATGATCCGAACGAATCAGATGAATATTTGAAGTATATATCTGGATCGTTGATGAGACCATTTATTTTTTAGCCTGTGTTGTAGCCTAGCTCAGTTGCTAACAGAACTACTCATAATCTGATTAGGATTATTATAAATCCAAAAGACTTCTATTGCTGCCTCAGCTGCAGCAATATTCCGCTTTTGTTGTTTATTCGGCAACAATATCTTGCTTGGAAGATTTCCAGCTCACTGTTCCGTTATTCAAACTATATAGTACCTTTATTACGACTTATAGTCGTTTTTATCGGTTAGGAAACTTGCAGCAGTGAACCCAGTCACTTCAAGCTCTCCTTCTCCATAGTATAAGAAAGCATCCTTAGTTCATCTAAGATACTAAAGGATGTTCTTAACATCAATCCAGTGACTATCACTTGGATTGGCCTGATTGTGACTCCATATGCTCAAAGCATATGAGACACCAGGTCGCGTACATTTATTTCAATGTACGAGTTCTCGGAGAGTGTCAACAACTTTTAGTAGATCCTTATTCCTAGAATAATGATTGTCTCTCCAAAGAATTCTACGGAGAATTTTTCATGAAAACCAAGCTTTCACCGACTGTATTATGGGAATATCATTTCCAAGAAATGACATATCATCATTATTAGGACAATCATTGTCAGTGCGCTCCCATTAACCTCCTTATATACACAAGAATCATTTTCGTTTTGAATTAAATCATAAACCATTATGATTACATCAAAATGATAGTTCCAAGAACGCAATGCTTGCTTCAATCCATACATGGATCGAATTAACTTGCAAACCTTGTTTGCTTGTTTTGGTACGACAAAACCGTCAGGATATTGTAAACATCCTCCAAAAGGTTTCCGTTTAAGGAAAACGATTTTGACGTTCAACTGCCATAATTCATAAATGAAACATGCAGCATCATCAAGCATTATCCAAATGGATTTAACCATGGCAACGAGTAAAAGGTTTCGTCGTAATCGACACTATATTGATAACGATACTTTTTGCTACAAGCCTAGCTTTGTATGTTGGTATGTTGCCTTCCATGTATGTCTTCCTTGAAGACTTATATATTATCAATAGGCACAATACCTTCTGGTACAACAACCAGTGTCTAAACTTGGTTGGTATACATGGAATCCATTTCGGACTTCATGGCACTTTGCCATAATAAGGAGTCGATACCTTGTATCACTTCCTCATACGTAGTCAGTTCGGTTTCTCAATAAGATTGACATCTTTATGAGGTGAGATCAGAAACCCATACCCCAGGTTGTTTTCTGACTCTCTCCGACTTACGCGGTTCTTGTTTATTCTAAGATTATTGGTATAGTTTCATCCTTGATGAACTATTTGTGTTCCATTAAGGAATCGGTGCCTGGAATAGTATTACTCCGATTTTCATCGAGTTTTACTTTCCTCCCACTTACCACTGCATATCGGTATTCCTCTTAGGAAAACCGCATGGTGAGCAACAATTAAATTGTTCTCATGTGAGTTGTATAAGTACTATACTTTGGTTACTCTAGGATAACCTACAATTAGGCACTTATCCGATTTGGGTTTTAGTTTGGTATCATCCAAACATATGCCTAGCATTCCCAAATTTTCAGGAATGAGAAAACCCAGTTTCTTTCCTGTTCATATCTAATATGAAGTTTGTCAAACAGATTTTTATGGAACCTTATTCAAAATAAGTTTTGCACTGTTTATGCGTATCCCTTGAAGGAAATGGTAGCTTAGAGCGACTCATGATTAACCTTATCATGTCCAACAAAATTTGGTTTCTCTGTTCGGACACACCGTCAAATTGACGTGTTCCGGGAGGAGTCCTCATTGAAAGAATACTATACTCTTTCAAGTATTTGAGAAACTTATTGCTTAAGTATTTTCCATCATGGTCTAACCGTGAAGGTTTTAATACTTTAGCCGGTCTGTCTGTCTACTTCGTGTCGAAACTCTTTGAATTCATCAAAAGTTTCCGATCCGTGTTTCACTAGAAACACATAATCATAACGCGATGCCACATCCGTAAAGGTTTTGAAGTATTCATATCCACCTCTAGCCTAGCTAGACATGGGCCCACTTACGTCACTATGAACGAGGGCTAACAAATCGGTGGCATTTGCACTTTTACCAAGTAAAAAGTATTTCAGGCACTTTGCCTAATAAACTAGATTCGTAGACATTATTTGAATAGAATCAAATCCGTCATAGTATCCACTCTTCGAAAGTGTGGATATACGAGTCTTGTTAATTGTGTCCCAGACAACAATGCCACAAATAAGTCTCATCTGATTAAATCAGTTTGTGCTATTTGTTTGTCATGTTATACGTTTGAGATTTATTTATATTCAAAATATAAATACTGTTATTTACATCTAATGTGTTTATCTCAATATCATCTTTATAAAATAAAACACTTTAGTGTTCTAGAATATAAAGGTATACCCGCAACGGGTTAAACCCTCATATAGAGATAATGTTTCTAGTCAAACTAGTTACATTCTAACAGTTTCCTAATTTAAGTACATACCTGAAGGGTAGTTCCTAAACTTAGGTTTCTACGGTTAAAACAGCGACTGTCGTCCCGTTTCCGACTCACAGATAAATCTCAACTGAAGTCAGTATCCTACTTATCAGCAGATTATGCACACCAGTACGTATATTTATATACCACATCCAGTATCTAAAATCCAATTTTAATACTAGTAGCGAACATGTTTATGACAAACATATTTGAAGTCGGAGCCTTGCCCGTCTTCACTTCCTTCATGTGTGCCTTATCCATACGAGAGTCACGCTTCCAGTGACCCCGTTTTCCACAGTTTAGGCAGATATTTTGGGATATGTCCTATGTCTTCCCAGAAGATTATAATGATTTTGCCTTTGCCCCTTTCCCACACCCCAGAAGCCTTTGGCCAAGCCTTGGCCTTCTGGGATGTCAAAGTAAGATGCGCCTTGCGCTTCTTGCCCTATTGCAAACTCTGGCTTTGTCTCTTTGAGTATAGCCATTAACTCTCCAAGAGTTTTCTATTGCAATTTGTACTTCTAAGATCTAAGGATAGATCTATGAAGATCCTTCAATTTCAATATCATACTATAAGGATCTAATCCTTAGTTCTGACTAAGAAATTAAGGAGTCTTTGCGGCAAGCATAACAGATTAAGCACTAAAGTTATCATCACATGAATATTCCAAATATCATGTTCTACTATTTGCTCGACTCCGGGCTTAGGCTCGAGACGTCACTCTATCAAATAAAGTAACTTCTCGGTCCCCATGACTATCTTGAGATTTTATTCCCAATCTGAAAATTAAAGCCGTTTAAAAAACATTTTCTCCTAGGATTATTTTCTAAACGATAATCTTTCATTTATCTTGATTCTAATAGTCTAACTATCAAATCAACGATTTTAGGTACTATTTATTATAATGATTACTATAGTCTAACTATATAATCAACTATAATTTAATTGGTTTAAATTCAAATATATTGATTACTATAATCCAATTATATAATCAACTATAATTGAAGTAGTTTGAATACAAGCCAACTGTTTAATTAAAACAACGATTAAATATTAGTCCAACTAATATATTTATTATTTGACGAAAAATTTGAAATGAGCGCGTATTGGCAAGTAACTAAACGAATATTGCAAATTTAATACTTGCCTCCCACTATTTTTCAGCGAGTCTCTAAACCTCTGTTGAGTACTCAGGAAACCTTGTTTCCTAGTGGGCTAGGATCCCGTTAAATAACACACAATCTTGACTTTGGCCAACAAATTGTATGATATTTAACTAGGTAGATCTCTAAGATCAATTGGATCCCATCCAATTCCTAGATCCAGTAGGTGGACATCCAAGTCCGAAACATATATCTATATATGCCAATATATCCAATATATTCCCTAACATTTTTCCTCTGAATCAATTAAGCCTTGGCTTTGGCACAACAAACTTAATGATCCCAGTTAAGCGGAACCCATTGACCTTGGAAAGCTTCGTAATCGATGTCGATGGACAAGAAGTGATCTTGACTTTGGCCAACAAATCACAACTTGGACAAGACACACGATATAGAACAAAGCCTTCATGATTCAAACACATCCGCGATGGACAAAGGTCTTGACTTTGGCCAACAAACCAGTGCCAATCTTGGATCTTGAGAATGAATCATTCAATGGAAGGAAAAACGCTTAATATATGTTGAGGGTTTTTCGCGTAATTGGCAACCAATTAATTATCTTTGTTAAGGTCTCATCATCATACACCCTTAAACATGCATTCTAAAAACATAATAAGGCGCGTATAAATAAAATAATAATGATATGCGGATGGATACTTAACACATTTTGTTCCTAGAACAAATCTCTCACTTTCCTCTCTCCCGCTAGCACAAATATTACTTCTACCCAATTACATAACACTTCTAAAGAAACTTCATTTACATTGAGGGGAATAAGTGAGAAGAGAAATACAAAGAATCAAGAGGTAATAGGCTGGACACGCAGGTCCAATTTAATAAATTCTAAATTTATTGCAACAATTTTCAAAATTGCCCTCACCCATCTAATATCCATCTGATATACATTATTCATACATCGCATCCATGTATTCACACAAAGCATGTTATCTATCAATCTAATCCAATTAATTAATCTGAAATTAATGACCATCCAATGTTCAAACAACGATTTGATTTTGCCCGAGTCCAACTCGTTTTAAGAATAAGTACTCAAAGTACAAATTCTTGAATTATATTAAACTACAATATTAAATCCAATTTAATTTGTATTTAATATTAATTCTATATTTAATTCTAAATTAAATAATTACAATTTTTAATGTGCCTTTACGACTTAGATTCTAAATCTAATCTTTACGGGTCTCAAAGCCCAATTAACATCCAATGTCAATTTAATTAAAGTCCAATGGGCTTTCAATTAATTTCATAAGGCATGGACTTTGGTCAACATGGGTCAAACCCAAATACCAAAGCCCATTTAAGGAATCACCCTTATTTGCCAAGAAACCAATTTAGGCCCAATTAAAATTAAAGGTCCATTTAAGTTATATTTGGACTTTATGGAAATGGTTTTGGGCCCAATTGGATCCAACCAATTAGCCTAAACCAAACTTGGCCCAACCAAGCCCATTAAGCCCAAATACAACTTTACAAGCCCAATTCCAAATTTGGCCTAATTAATTAAATTACAAAATTCCAAATTTCACAATTAAATTAATCAAAGTGTATAGCCATAATTAATTAGTCAAATTAAAATTTCCAAAATACCAATTTACACAATTAATTATGCTAATTATCATCAACACATGTCCAACATAATTGAATCAAAAAATCATATCATTTTCCATGCTACTAGTCACGACAATTAGGGTTTTTCAAAATCGATTTCGATTTCAATCCAATTAAATCTCAAATCAATTTATCCCGAGCATTTCAAACTCATCCAATGATTCAAAAAACAAAATTACCATGACTTTTAGGGTAGTACCATATTCGGCCAAGCCAATAATTTTGGGGAAAATTCATCCAATTCAATTTTCATCAAATTGATCATGCATAACACTATGTTATCATCATTCAAGCATATTCAAACAATCAATTTCATCCAAACATGCTCAAATCAATTTTACCCAATTTTAACCCTAAATCATTTTCATGCTTAATCAAGACTCTGATACCATTGTTGAGTTTCTAAGGTCAAACCAAGATCGATTTAAGTATTTATAAGTGTGAATACGACAAAGAAGTATGGCAGAATCATACTTACTTTGATCGGCTTTTGGATGCGACGAACACAAAAAAAATTCTGCTCCAAGCTTCCTTCTTTGTTGGTTTCGGCAATGGCCTCCTTGTGTGCTCCATGATTTTCGGTCAAGCTCCAAGCTTGGGAAATGATTCCATGCTCAAGGGTTTGTTTCCCTATCACCTTTGTAAGACTCCAAATGTGTGCTAGCACCTTGGAAAATTTTCCACAAATCTTCCTTTTATTCTTCTTGTATCTCTCGGCTTTTGAGAGAAATTGAGAGAAAATTGGCCCTTGGCCGTGAGTGTGAGAGAGAGGAAGATGAAGTTGTTTTGGTATTTTTTGATTTTCAAAAAACAAATATCAAATCCTCTTTTCAAAAATTGTACAAGGCATTAAAAACCTTTCAACCACTCATATCATTATTCACATCAATCAATGATGACAAGCATCACTTCACTTAAAGTGATGTGACTTCCATCACTTGATTGACTAGTGATTTGACGCTAGATGTGACTTGTGGGCCGCACTTGAATTCGAAATGTGAGTGGGCCCGCAAACACTCCCCGCTCGGGTTCGCTAATTCTGAATTAAAGAATTTTCCGTTGCGACGTAATTAAATCAAATTTAATTAAATAATTATGCCTAGCAAAATTACTATTCACGTCGCTAACGAATTAATTCTAAATTAACTCGTTCGCCCGAATTAAAATCTAATTTTAATTCCGCGTCGAAATCTAATTTCGTATAATATATCGAATATATTATTTTATCGATTAAATCCAAATTAATCGTTCTCTCTTTAAATAATATTTTATCCCAGATAAAATATCTCCGTAATTAATCCCAGATTAATTTTCTCTCTCTTATAATTAATCTCAGATTAATAAAGTGTGAGTCATACGTCATCGGTGAATCTTCGGGAAGCGACCCATGAGATCCCCGGATATGTTGGCAGTAAATCCGGTCGTCGGACTATCCGAACACGTACGTACCTAGTACTACGTTTTTACCGATTTACAAGACATGGTTGGCTTCTAGCAAAGCACCGTGCCTACCCAATTCTCCAGAAATATTCTTAAAGGAATATGTAATCTTTATCAGGCGTAATATACGTAGTATTGCGTATTGCTATCCAGCATCGGATGTCACGTGCTAGGCCTGCGGCTGGAATTGTGTCTGCCCCGTACGAAGCACATATCGGATCTCTGGTAACTAGTCTCTTTAATCGGATAATCATGACCTAGTCATATTATCCCGATGACTGCAGTACATAAGAGCACCAGTTTCGTATCCTACGTGATCATCATCTCCACTATGACTGGAGTGATACTTCCGTCTTGACATCACACCCAATACACTACGATTCTCAATATACCCAGAAGAGGCGTACACAGAACCTGTTAAAGCCCTGGACGACCAAAACCAAAGTATATTGATTGTCGCAAGTATTAGCGGTGCAAGTCTCAGGTTAAGACCAAATACACCTACCCTGATTCGGACTTCCATAAACATATAGTCATACTACCAATGAAATTCCGAGGGGTCTATCCAGAGCGAAGCTATTTCCGTACCATCGGTAAACACAACCTCCTATTACACTTGCATGAGTATCCAATACCTAAATATATGAGAACTATGTTGTTATGCTCCCACAACGCGCACACGTGTAATACTAGTATATTCCGCATTATCGATGTCCAATCTCGATAATACTACGACTAGGGATATTTAATGATTAAACCTTCGTGGATTGATACTGTCTCATATCATCTTAATCCGGAACTAATCATAATGACCTTTTATCATTTATATATCTTGGTAATCTAATTACAAATGATAAAAGAGCAATTTCCTTTGTCACATAGTTAATTTGTACAACAACACTATGATATGTACAAATAGTGATGCTATGTGTCATAATTTTCCAACACATGGTGAATGGAAAATTATTTTTTTCTTTGTTTCTTTAGTGTTAGAGATAAAGCTTGAAAATGGAAAAAGAAAGGAACTTGATTCCTTTTTATTTTTTCTTCAAAAGTTTAAGCTAAGTCATTTCCTAGTTTGTAGGAAATTGATTCAAGCTTTGATTAGTCTCTCAAACATCAAATCAGAAGATTCGTCAAGCTGATTCGGTGTGTGGACATGCTTAAAGGCAACTTAAGACGGTTCGCTTTCCGGATTAAGCTCACAGGAGGTATACTTGCTTTATCCTCATTTATATATACATATATATGTGTTCCTTTTAATTAGTACACAAGGAGAAAAATTTTAAAAGTCATTTCAGTCGTATTTGATCCTCCACAGTGATTTCCCCATAGTTCGTTCGACGACCGTAGCAACGAGAACGAAACTGTTTCCAAGCTTTCATAACTAATGTGTCTGATGTTACAAGTGTGACTGAGGGTCGGTAATATATCTAAGGTCATAAATATGATTGTTTTCAATATTACTAAGGGCCGGCAATGTGATTGTAGTAACTTATATGACTGAGGGTCTGTATTGTAATTGATGTTTTAATTATGACTATGTTCAATATGATTGATGTTCGGTAATGTGAATGAGGTAAAATGATGCAGATAAAAATCTTATTGTGATAACTATGACTCAATTTCTTATGACTTAAGTAAAATCTTATTGTGAATGCACTCAATGTGAATGAGGGTCTAATGTGACTGAGACACACATAATGCAACTTTTAATCACCAATGTGACTGAAGCAAAACGATGACTAAAATTATTAGTCACTCAACTGATAGTCATATTGTGATTGCAGGTAAAACTATGACTATGACTATGACTTAATTCTTTGTGACTTAAGTAAAATATTATTGTTACTGTGATCAATATGACTGAGGGTCTAATCTAAGGGTGGCAATGGGTCAGGCTCGGGCCTGGGCTATTACCGGGCCGGGCTTTACCCGGGCCCGATTTTTTTAATATAAAAAATTATATATATATATAATTTATTATATAAATATATATTTTTTATAAATATATATATATTTTTATTTATTTTAAGTCCGGACCAGACCGGACCTGGGCTTTTTTAGTTGAACCCGGCCCAGGCCGTTCATTTTAAAGCTCGGCCCGAGTTTTTTTAACCTCGGGCCCGAGTTTTTTTGCCACTCTTAGTCTAATGTGATTGAGACACACATTATGCAACTTTTAATCACCAATGTGACTGAGACAAAAGGATAACTCAATTTATTAATCACCCAACTGATAGTCACATTGTGATTGCGGGTAAAAATATGATTATGACTCAATTCTTTGTGACTTAACTAAAATATTATTGCCACTGTGCTCAATGTAACTGATGGTCTAATGTGACTGAGACATACATAATGCAACTTTTAATCACCAATGTGACTGAGGTATAAATATGATTATAACAAAAGTTAATGTGATGTACATACGATGTAACAATTTTGGTGCTAACTTCGATCTTATGTAATTTTGAATTTGAAATATGTTTGCTTAAAAAAGTTGTAGGTATGAATGTTAAATGTATGTGAATTTTTACAAATTGTAATTTGAAGTCCGGATAAAAGCAATATGAGTGTTTGAAAATGATTAGTTTGAAATTATTATTCTTTTATAAATGTAATGGTTATTTTTAACCTATTTTTCCGTCGAAACATATCGAAAATGAATCTCGTTTTAAAAAATATAATTTATAGATCGATAATATATAATTTTTTTCATGAAACACTTTATCTTTTAGAAGATATCTATGTTTGAAAATAAAGTGGAAAAAAGAATTATTTTTTTAAAACACACTTGTGGAGTTTGTGTTTATTTTTTTATTTTTGTTAATCTTTTATTTTTTGGTAATTTTATATCAAACTAAATACAAGTTTTTAAATTTGATTGAGTTTTTTTTAATAAAAGCTCCAAAAAAAAAAAAAAAAAAAACGTGTGTATCATCGCACTTCATTAAAAATGAATTTTCAAAAAATTTTGTTTTTGCTTAATTTGTTTATAAGGGAAAAAGATTCTTAAAATACCAAAAGCAACCTTTAAGAATGGTCCGAATCCCAAATAACTCCCCACATCGACAACGGCCAAATGACTAAAATATCCCTATATAAGCAACCCTCTTCTTCCCCCTCTCATTTTGTGCTGCAAAGCGAAAAATTGATAGAAATGAATCAGATGATACCACAACAATGGGCGTCTCCTTGCGGAAATCAATGCACTAAAAAATACGCTGCCCTCACGCAAATTCCATGTACCATTTCTTTCTCTCTCTTTTTTTTTTTTTTTTTTTTTTTCAATTGAAATTTTATTAGCTGTCTCTGTCTTAATCTGCTAATTTGAGTTTATTAGATCTACTATTTCGTAAAATACTTGTTTATTAAATTCGGAGTCAATTTTATTTTTATTTTTTCAAATAAAATTTTTGTTGGATGATATTATAGGAATGATTTATGAACGGAATTTGATGAGGTATGTGAAATCTGTTAGTTACTGGGGCTGTTATTATTTTATTTTGTATATTTTGACTTCGCGAAATGGTCTCAATCAGATGTTATCACATGAGAACTCGTGGTTGATTTCAGATATTTCTTATTTGGAATTATATTGTTTCGTAGCCATTTCGATTGGTTTTGACTATATCTCGAATCTAAAGCAAATTATAATTGTTTCATGTAGGGAGAGTTTTTTGCAAAAAAGGCTGTGACGCTGATGGAGACACTTGGGAAGAATGTAAGCATTTCTCTGCTTTGTTCTATGTTTTTTTAAAGTAAATTACCATTTGAGATGAAAATTTATGTTTTTTTCTTCTTATAATTGAGAATTGAGATTATGCATTTGGTAGTATGTTTGGATCCGATGACCTTCTAATTTGTTGAAAGGCATATAAAGTATCAATTTTTTTATTACAGCTTTATTTTGAATTAAGAATATAGATGTTCATATTATATTTTGCCTGTTTTTAGTGGAAAAAATGATTCTTAGGAGTTAGATATGAGGCGAGGCATTTTACTTGTAGCAATGTTCTAATTAATTTCTATTGTGCACTGATCTTATGGTCCGAGAATGACTATTTTAAAGCTCGTTCTAGGTTTACGTCTTGGCAATTCACATGATTTTAGAATTCTGCTCGTGCACTGAAACTTGGCATGCAAGGAAATAGTTTGTTTTAGGATTAGGAGTTTTCTTTATAGTCCTAATATATCATTTTCTACTTCATTCCAAGCTTCAATTGATAAGATTACTTGATCTTTAGGCTTGGCTGAGTGCGACGAGATATGCTATAAGGACCCTGTACTAAAGGACCGCCAATGGAGTGCTTACATTGATCGTTCTCCTGGAGCTGCTAATTACTCTGAGGTATTTTCACCTTTCTATGCATCACAGTGATTATGTGATTCAGTATGTTTGCTTTGTGGACTTAACGCCGTGGAGATGTAAACATCCTAGTAATGGTTGCAAACAATTAATGACATCAGCCTTTGGATGAAAATTGTTCTCTGAAGCTAATTGATTAGCTCCAGGATGTAAGGAACTGGGTAATAATACTGGGAGACATTGTAGATGAACAGCTGAAAATGAAAGTTCATGCATGGAGGAGCTCCTAGGCACAAATATTGTGCTAGTTCTCACCATCATCCAATTCTTTGGTAGCGTAAAAGATGTTTGTACTTGGTAAATCATAATATATTCATGTCTGGGATCTACATGATAAAATAAGGAGATTATGTTACAGCCACAATAACTTTTTTACCATATAGTAAATATGTGACCAATTACTACGGTAAAGAAGTACCAAAACATTCTGTTAACTATGCATCCAAATACTAATATGGTGGGAGAGCATATGATTTAAGCCCAAAGTATTAACTTTATTGATGGCATAATCACTGATCCCTTTCTGCCTACAGGAATGTTTCCATGCTTGTGTAGCTGGCTGTGGTTACAAGGTTAGTTTGTTGTCATGTGTTAAGGCCTCGGTTACAATGTTATTCGTTTTCCCACTCATTGACGTGCATATTGCAGTTTGAGATTGACACCGAGAAAGTTGATAAAGTTCAACCAAACAGGCCACCTCCACCTCCCCCTGTTGCAAAGCCAACCCCACACACTGCCAAACCTGGTGAACCTACTCAAGACATGCCTGGCACTTCAGCATAGTCAAAGAGAAAATGCAATTTAGTAAGAAACTTGTGCCTCAAAAAATTTTTTGTCAGCTAATCAATTTGCAGGAAGGTTATAATGCCACTAACATCCTGATACAGAACAGTAGTCTTAGGGGCAGAACAATTTTCACTATATTTTTTCGGTCGTTGCTCGCGTTTTATAAGCTTTCATGTCACCTGACATCTGGTTTTCCAGATTTTGATAGCACACCTTGGATAACTGAGATGTAATACAGATGATTTGAATATTATAAGAAGCTATAGCATTTCTTCTCGTAGATTTTGGTAACAACTACATTATGCGCAAAATCCCAATAACTGAGACGTAACTCTAATACTGAACTCGTCCATCAAAAAGGTTTCAGTTCAAAACCTTATGTCCAATGTAACTGTGACAGCCATTAAATTGCCTGCAAAATTATAAATATGGAAAGGTAAAAGAGGAAAAATCGCATTATTGATTCGAACATTGGCCAAACTCAGTGTTCTCATTTTCAGATTGCGACAGACATTTATTATTGGCCTTCAAGAAAAATGAACATTCAAAATTTAATGGCCAAACTCAGTGGCAGCCAAGCACTCGCAAGAAGCACATGGCTTGGGTGGGCTGTGTGTGTGGGCAGTTGGTGTTGTCTTGAGGGAGTTTTGCTAACACAGTGGGCGGTTGGTGTTGTCCCAAGGGAGTGTTGCTGAGACATGGGCGGTTGGTGTTGTCCGTAGGGAGTTGATGCTGTCTTGGGTGAGGCAGTTGCGTGCACATGCAGCAGACATGCGGGGCAGTTGCGAGAGGCAGTTGGCGCGCACTTGCATGGCAGTTGGTGTGCACATGCAAGGGAGTTGGCTTCACATGCTGAACACATGGGGCAGTTGCGAGGGGAACTGCTAGTAACTGGCGTGTTGGGGAACATGTGGGGAAATTCGTGTGGTGCTTGTGTGTGTGTGGGAACTTCCTAGAGCAGTTGGGATGTAATTGCTATGTGTGTGTATTTGGCTGGTGCCTATTGGGCCAGTACACCCTAGGGCAGTTGGGGTGTAACTGCCACTAGTATATATTGTATTGTGAAAAGCATACAGAGAGAAGAGGGCATATTACATGAGAGTACAAGAGTGAATGTTCATTGAGCCTTTTGTATGTTTAGGACGAATCCTTGTAATTGCTTTGGTGAGTAATAAAAAGATTGGGCATTGTCCTGTAAAGCTTGTGTCTTGTATTTACTTGATGCGTCGGTTGCTTGTGTGCTTACTGTGAGGGTGTGTGAACATTGTGGGTGACTACTTGTGGCTTGTATGTGTGCTTGCGCGAAAAGGCTGACTAAGTTGGGCGAACTTAGTGCCGCACTCGGTTAAGAAAACTTGGGGCCGAAATTTAGCCGTGTGACAACTGGTATTGGAGCGTCATCTTTTGCTGATGGCGGACGAATCTAACGCTGAACTGAAAGAGCGGGTGGCCAAGTTGGAGGCACTCGTTGGGGAGTCTAGCCGAAAGACTACTCCTCTATTGTTCTTGGCAATGGAAAAATTGGCAGGGGAAATTATTGGCCTTCGGAACAACCTTGACACACAACGAGTTGATGCGGAAGAACGCATTGTTGTAGTCACCAGAGACTGTGTAGCTTTGGTGGAGGCGTGGAAAGGGAGTAGAGAGGAGATGATGGGGAAAATCACTCTTCTCAAGAGGACATTGGATCGTGGACAACCTGTTGGTGGTGAGGGCGCGACCAAGTTGAAAGTTTCTGAACCAAAACCATTCGGTGGTGCTCGAAATGCAAAGGAGTTGGAGAACTTCTTATGGGATATGGATCAGTACTTCAAGGCTGCTCATGTCCTAGAGGAAAAGAAATTGACTATCACGAGCATATACTTGGCTGGTGATACCAAATTGTGGTGGAGAACTCGGTTGGACGATGATGAGTCAGCGGGGCGTCCCACAATAACCACATAGGAGGCGCTGAAGAAGGAGTTGAAGGATCAATTCCTCCCCATCAACACAGCGTGGATTGCAAGGGAAACTTTGAAAAGTTTGAAGCAAATTGGTTCTATTCGTGAGTATGTGAAGCAGTTTAATTCCTTGATGTTGGACATAAGAACATGTCAGATGAGGACAAGCTATTTAATTTCATGTTTGGATTGCAAACTTGGGCACAAAATGAGTTGCGGAGGCAATGTATGCGTGACTTGCCCGCAGCAGATTGCCTTGTGGACTATAGACCTAGTTCTTCAACCAAGTCCAAACTTGATCCGAAGGGCAAAGGGAAAGAGAAGTATAAAGACTCGGAGAAGGGGGAAAAGAAGAAGAACAATGAAGGAAAAAAAAAGTCACAAGATGATGGTAAGTTCAAGGGAGGGAACAATAACAACAATGGCTGTTTCATAGGGCGAGAGATTGCCTCAAAAAGGAGAAACTGAATGCACTTGTGGCTTCGAAATTGGGCAATGAAGGGGAATGAGACTCGGCCGGGCCTAGTCGAATGAACCCTCTTCAGTTGGTGAATGCAATTCGGGAAGACCGATTCGATAATGGCTTGATGTATGTCCAAGTTCTCATTAATGGGAAAACAGTGAGGGCAATGGTGGACACTGAGGCTACACACAACTTTATTGCGGTAGGAGTTGTCGAGAAGTTGGGCCTCGAATTGACTAAATCGGGGAGTAGCATTAAGGCTGTCAATTCGACATCAAAACAAGTTCAAGGCATAGTTGCGGTGTGCTGATACAACTTGGCCAGTGGCATGGGTCATGCACGTTGATGGCAATACCTTTGGATGATTTTGAGTTGATTTTGAGGAATCAGTTTTTCATCCAGGCCAAGGTTGCGGTGATGCCTTACTTGGTGGGTCTTTTGATTGGGGATGAGGACCAACCATGCTTTGTCCCTACTGTTGGCAAAGTGTGTGGGAGTAAACGGGCTGAGGGACAACAAGATTTGGTGTCCGCCTTACAGATTGAGAGTGGGTTGAAACGTGGGGAAGAAACATACTTGGCTGCACTCATAGAAGTCAAAGCGGGAAAGACAGTGGAGGTGTCTGATGTGGTTGCGGAACTATTGATGGAATAAAAAGATGTAATTCCTCTAGAGTTGTCGAAGTCCCTTCCGCCTCGAAGACCTACTGACCACAAGATAAAATTGGTCCCTGGTACTCGACCGCCTGCCCAAGTACCCTATCGGATGAGTCCTCCAGAACTAGTTGAATTGCGCAAGCAATTGGGGGAGTTTATTGATATTGGAATTATCTAGCCCTCTTAGGCTCCATATGCTGCACCTGTCATATTCCAGAAGAAGCAAGATGAATCTTTGCGGATGTGTGTGGATTATCGGGCTTTGAATAAGATGACGATCAAGAGGAAGTATCAAATTCCATTGGTGGCAGATTTGTTTGATCGTTTGTCCAAGGCGTTCTACTTCACTAAGCTGGACTTGCGGTCTGGATATTGGCAAGTGCGAATTGTTGAAGGGGATGAGGGAAAGACTACTTGCGTGACAAGGTATGAATCATATGAGTTTTTAGTAATGTCTTTCGGCCTTACTAATGCACCAGCTACTTTCTGTAATTTAATGAATGATGTGTTGTTTGAGTTTATGGATCGATTTGTGGTTGTGTATCTGGATGACATAGTAATATATAGTGAGACTCTTGCTGATCATTTCCATCATTTCAGATTGGTGTTGGAGAAACTGAGGCATCATGCACTATATGTTAAAATGGAGAAATGTGAATTTGCCCAACATGAAGTGATGTTTCTGGGTCATTGGGTGAGACAAGGGCAAGTTCGTATGGACGAGAGAAAAGTCCAGGCCATTAGGGATTGGCCTAGTCCTTCCAAAGTTGCTGAGTTGCGGTCATTTTTGGGGTTGGCTAACTATTACCGCAAGTTCATAAAGAGATATTCAAAGCGGGTGGCTCCCTTGAATGATTTGCTGAAAAAGGAACAGAATTGGGTGTGGAGTGTGCAATGCCAGGAGGCATTCGAGGATTTGAAGGGGGTGTGGGAACACAGGAACTGGGCGACGCATGCTGTCCCGGGCTCGCGGCCCGGTCGGGAGTACGGAGTAGCCACGGGGGACTAAACCGGAGAATAATGAAGTCGCCACCCGGTGTGAACCGGGAAAAATGAGATTTAAGGCCGCACTCACCCCTCGCAAGGGAAGACCTCAAACCGTTGGGTTCGGAATGGTCCCTTACTTATGTCACTTGTAATGAAAGGATTTATGTAATAATTTAATCAAGTTTAAGTAACACTTATTCCAAGAGTATCATGCTTCTAAATTCACATGCATACATCAACAAGTTCATCACAACATGCAACATCACATGGCAATCTCATGAACATTTCTCAATCATATGATAGGGAAAACTAAGAACAACCTAATCATGCTTGAGTACTATCTCATGAACATATTAACCAAATAACATGCTAATAACCTAATCATGCTTGAATATCATCCCAATAACACATCGAATGGGCGAATGCAGGAATACAAATAATATGATTGGCTACATAATGCAAGGGAGATCACCCAAAAGGCAGTCGTGCATGAAATATGATGAGACAGACTTAGTTCAGTGTGTGCGCGTTCGTGTAGCGTTCGTAAACGCGTTCGAACGGTAAACAGAAGGTTCGCGTTCGTGTAGCGTTTGATAACGCGTTCGAACGGATCTAGACCTGATGAAACAAAATGCATGCGCGTTCGAGTAGTGTTTGTAAAACGCGTTCGAACGGGAAACAGAAGGTTCGCGTTCCTATAGCGTTCGAAAACGCGTTCGAACGGGAACAGACCTGATGCACAAAATGTGACGCAATACATACATAAAAAAAGCAAATAGCGAAATACGAAGCGCGGTGAAACATCGTGGCGAAGGATTTTAACCTCTCCAATTAGAGGACCTTTCATCGCACTTACTAAACCCATGAGCTTATCTCAATGCATATAAAAATAAAGGCAATAACCTTAGACTTCATGTACCCGATTGAACACATTTTACATTCAACCGAATATACGTTAATCGGCGCGGCAAAGCATCATGGTAAAGGATTTTAACCTCTTCAATTAGAGGACCTTTCATCGCACTTACTAAGCCCATGCGCTCGATCACATCATGCATACAAGAATAAAGACAATCATATCAAACTTAGTATGTCCGATTGAACATATCTTGCATTCAACCGAACACACATCAACCGGCGCGGCAAAGCATCGTGGTAAAGGGCTTTAACCCCTCCCCATATGGGATCTTTCATTGCA
Organism: Zanthoxylum bungeanum; assembly: GCA_019454045.1. Taxonomy (NCBI): domain Eukaryota; kingdom Viridiplantae; phylum Streptophyta; class Magnoliopsida; order Sapindales; family Rutaceae; genus Zanthoxylum; species Zanthoxylum bungeanum. Next base: position 72,276 of record SKCR01034630.1, read on the forward strand.
CTTACTAAGCTCATGCGCTCGATTGAATCATGCATACAAAAATTAAGAACAATAATATCAAACTTAGTATGTCCGATTGAATGTATCTTGTATTCAACCGAACACACATCAACCGGCGCGGCAAAACATCGTGGTAAAGGGTTTTAACTCCTCCAAATAGGGGACCTTTAATCCGACTTACTAAGCCCATGCGCTCGATTGTATCATACATACAAAAGTAACATGCAAAATTCAAATAACGAAAATAAATAAATCCAAGCAACATAAAACAAAAGAATGTTCCGTTTACTCAAATGGTACGTGGAGTTATATCCCGAGTACAGATCATACTACCGTCCATTCGGAATCGGCTATGAAATTTATGTCCGGGTTTCCATCCTATATACCACAAGAGGCGACACATTTTCCATTTCATTCAAGCCACAACATCATCCACAAACGACTCTCATGCGAATAGAATTCAATAAACAATAAAAAAAAACGAATATAACTAATGAGAAAAGTGCCCTCAGGTCTAACCTTTTAAATCACCTCTCGGATGTACGGTACACGATCGTCGGAAGGGTGGATGCTCCGCAACTCTTCCGGTTCACTGGTTCACTGCTCTCGTTCGTTGTCTTACTGTTTTGAGTCGTCGTTCTCCGTCTTTTGCTGCTGCTTTTGACTCCGATTCGCTGCCGTTTTGCTACTGTCCTGCTGCTGTATTTTAGTTACTGTTCTTGGGATGTTTTGGCTACTGTTTTGGGTGTGATTTTCGGTGGTGTTATGGTGTGGTTCGGGGGCTGTTTTGATGAGGTAAAGGGGTTGTTCGGGATGTGTTTTGGTCAAGGCAATGAGGGTTCTTTGGTTTGTGATCTTCGGTTATTGAGAGTGAGAGGGAGAGTTGTGTCAATAAGCTTGGGTGTTTCTTGTGTTGTGATTTTCGTGTGAGTTGTGTGTCTTATGTGTATGAGCTAGGGGAGGCTTTTCTTGTATGAATGAGTTAGGGGAGGCTTTTCTTGTATGAATGAGCTAGGGGAGGCTTTTCTTGTATGAATGAGCTAGGAGAGGCTTTTCTTGGATGAATGAGCTTGGAGAGTGCATGTCTTGGTTAAGGGTTGTTTATATAGAGAAAGGCTAGGGCTTCACCTTGTCTCACAAGGAAGAGATTTGATTTTGTGTTGAGCAAGGAAAGTCAAAGATTGAGGGGGGGACAAATTTGGTTGAATTAGGAAGTCAAAATCTTTAATTTGTTATAATTAATTTTAATTAGGCATGACATCTTTTTAATTTAGTTTAGATAGGAAGGAATCTTGTGTAATTGGTGGGTGAATATCTTAATTAATGAATTAAAATATTTGATTGATTTTAATGTTTATTTCAATTTGGTATGTGATTTTTAGATTTGTTTTGATTTCACCATGTGTTAAATATATGTTTTAAGTGGGCTTGGGCGTGTGGGCCAAGGCTTGGGCGAATTGGGCTTAATGTGAGGCTAGCAGCAAAACCAGAATTACCGACACCGTTCGAACGCCTCTTCGAACGCGGCACGAACGCCCGCAATCTGTTTGGAGTTCGAACGTATACACGAACGCAGCACGAACGAAAACAGTGAACCTTATTTATTCTGAATTTCCCCTTCCGATGTCCGTTTTCCGTGACCTCCGTGACTTAAAAGGTAGTGTCTCCAAATGAGACTCATCATAGGGACTTATGTGCAAAAATGCAGTGCCTACAGTCGCCCCCACTTTGATGGGACTTGTGTAATGTGTAACAGTGACAATCCTATCAAAGTTATGCAATGCATTTTCACTTACCTGGCTCGCCAGCTGCCACTTGACTTACCATGTGTTGAGTTGAGTTGATTTGGTGGTGAGGTGCTGCGACCCCTGGTTCATTCCCGAACCGTGCTCCATTTTTAGAGCGCCATTTTCGGCATCTTTTGTGTGTGTGCTCCATTTTGGAGCGCCATTTCCGGCATTTGCTGTGTGTGTTCCATTTTGGAACGCCATTTTTGGCCTTTGCTTTGTGTGCTCCATTTTGGAACGCATTTTCGGCATCTGTTGTGGGTGCTCCATTTTGGAGTGCCATTTTCGGCGTCTGTTGTGGGTGCTCCATTTTGGAGTGCCATTTTCGGCATTTACTGTGTGTGTTCCATTTTGGAACGCCATTTTCGCCTTTGCTTTGTGTGCTCCATTTTGGGGCGCCATTTTCGGCATCTGTTGTGGTAGCGGTCCATTTCGAACCGTGGTGTGCGAGAATGTGGCTCATTTTTGAACCGTTATTTGATGAGATGGTCTTTGCCGCGACAAACCTGCGAACACAAAACAAACATTGCATGTACGTGATATGTATGCATGTATGCATGTATATGTATCATATTCCGATGGGTTAGGCCTTCCTTGGTCCATTTCCGAACCGTGCTCCATTTTCAGAGTGCCATTTTCAGCGAGATGAGATGATGGTCCATTTCGAACCGTGCTCCATTTTCGGAGTGCCCTTTTCGGTGAGATGTGATAATGGTCCATTTCCGAACCGTGCTCCATTTTCGGAGTGCCCTTTTCGGTGAGATGTGATAATGGTCCATTTCCGAACCGTTGCTGATGAGAGATGGTCCATTTCCGAACCGTGCTCCATTTTCGGAGTGCCATTTTCGGCGAGATATAATAATGGTCCATTTCCGAACCGTTGCTGATGAGAGATGGTCCATTTCCGAACCATTACTGATATGTGAGTGGTTCATTTCCGAACCGTTGCTGATAAGAGAGTGGTCCATTTCTGAACCATTACTGATAAGAGTGTAGGCCTCGCCCCCCAGAGTATTATACCCGGCAGAACTAATACTGAACCAATATGGGCCTCGCCCCCAGAATTCCATACCCGACAGAACTGATACTGATTCTGATGTGGGCCTCGGCCCTGGGACTCATCCCCAAAACTGAAACTGGTGTGGGCCTCAGCCCCTAAACCGATGCTGATACTGATGTGGGCCTCGCCCCCAAGCTGATATTGATGTGGGCCTCGGCCCTAAACTGATATTGATGTGGGCCTCGGCCCTGAACTGATATTGATGTGGGCCTCGGCCCTGGGACTCATCCTCAAACTGTAACTGATGTGGGCCTCGGCCCTGGGACTCATCCCCAAACTGATGCTGATGTGGGCTTAAGCCCCCAAATTGATGCTGATGATGTGGGCCTCGCCCCCCAAACTGATACTGATTCATTTCTGAAACTGACTGTACTGTTGTTGCTTCCGAAGATTCCCCGTGTTCTAAACATCACTGAATTTCATAGTACTAGGGTTGAATGCTTTTCTCAAATATACTCATGTTGCAGGTTGGAGGGAGAGACTCAGACATGTAAACGAAATGAACGTCTTTATTATCATTTAAGAAATGGTTCGAACAGGTAAACCAAGTCAATGTCTATATTGAAAAAGCAGGATCAAATATACTAGGAGGAACAACTTCATCATTCGCAGCATTGCCTTCTTTCTTGACCTACGGTTCTTCACTATCATCCCCTATCTCCATGTAAGAAGCTTGGTGGTTAAGGGTTTGGAGGACAAGGGTTTCGGGTAGGCCAGAGTTGATCATGTAGTTGGGTAGGGGATTTCTGTGTGCGTTGGGTTGTTCTCTTTCTGGGTCAGGTATTTTGTGGGAGTCAATGGGGTTTTGGATCTCATGCCTAAGGCGGGTGCAGCTATCAGTTTCGTGGCCTCTCCTCTGATGGAAGTGACAAAACAAGCTTAGGTTAAGGTTGGGTGGTATAGGATCTGGAAGTGGTTTAGGCTCTAAGGGTTTTAGGAGTCCTTGTCCCTTCAACTTCTCAAGCACCTTAGATAACGGCTTCCCCAGGTTAGAGAATACCGGTTCTTAATGGAAGCAACCTCGGCAGTAGCGGGCTTGGTCTCAGAAGGCCCCCCAAAGGTTCTTCTATTCTGGCCATAGAACTTTCTGTTTTCAGCCTCTTCTTCATCAATATCCATGACAGTTTCCCTCAACTGTCGAAAATCAGAAATCATCGAAGTCATCCTCCTTAGTTTACTATAAATAGAGGGCTTGGTGCCCTTGATGATCATTTTGATTTGGTCCTTCTCTGAGGGCCGAGTCTGCATCTTCAAAAGCTGGCTTCTCCAGCGATCCACATACTCTTTGAAACTTTCCTCTGACTTTTGCTTAGTGTTCTCCAAATCACGGAGTGACAAGTCAATTTCTAAGTCTGTAACATACTGCTTCAGAAAAGCATCAGCTAGTTCCCTCCAATCTTCCTTAACCTTCTTCTTAAGGCTATGATACCAAACCACAGGTGCCCCCTCGAGTGACATCCCAAACATCTTCTGAGCTTGGCGCTCTGTTAGGCCCACCGAACTCATAACTGACACATATTGTCGGAGGTGGACCCTCGGATCCCAATTCCCGTTGAACTTGGCCATATCCGGCATCTTGAACTGAGCAGGCAACTGTTCCTCAAAAGCCTTCGCCTCATAGTCTAGTAATTCTTCGTCCTTACCCTTCATCTTACGGGTAACTGACTCAACCTGATCCCGAAGCTTCTGAAATTCTGCCTGAGACCCAATCACTTTGCCTGTTGCATACTCTGCCATGTCATCATCAAAAGTGGGGATATCATCCCCCAACCCATTCGGAGGCTCATCGCACCTCACATTCTCAGAATTTCCCCATGCACGGGGTACAGCCATATTTGCCATGGCAGTGGTCAAGGCTTGCAACTGTTCGGTAATCTTGACGAAACCGTTTTCCAACTGATCCATACGGGATACCTCAATATCTGATTCACTCATGTCTGTTCCCAGTATTTTGGTGAGTCTTCCCTTTTCCCTAACCCAAAGGGAATCTATGATGGCTTTCAGAACATAAGGGTTAACATGATGTATGTATGCATGGGGTGCATGAGATGCATGTGACATATATAACATACTAAATCGATTAAAATTTTCAAACAAATCGGCCCCTTATCATTTTAGAAGCCTTTGGGCTAAATGTCATAGGAGTGAACTCGTCCCAGTTTAAATGGCCCAACGAGTTCACATCTCATGGCAAGGAGCCCAACTAAATCCAAATGGTAATGTTCCGAACACAAACACAAAATGGCCCATCAACATTTAGAAGCCTTTGGCCCAATCGTCATAAGGTATGTTCTTGTCCCAGTTTAAATGGCCCAACAAGCCCATATCTCATGACAAATGGTCCAAATGGATCCAAACGGCGATGTTCCCAAACACAAGCATAAAAGAAAGATAATGCAAATATAAAACAATAATTCTACAGAATGGCCCATCAACATTTCAGAAGCCTTGGGCCCAATGGTCATAAGGTACGAACTCGCCCCAGTTTAAATGGCCCAGCAAGTCCGCATTTCTGACAATGGTCCAACTGCGTCCAAATGAGGATGGTCCACAAGCACATACTCAAGGAAATAATTGTTACTTTAACCATACAATCCCGGTCTATGGGTGGGTTCACAAGAGTGTAGACAAAGGCTCTCATCGGCGAAGGATGGCCCACAACTAGGTCTCCCCAATCAAGGGTTCGAGCAACCAAGTGAGTGCACCCTTTTTTATACACTAAGGTACGTGCCAATGAGCTATGGTGTGTGACGGACTGTCAAATGGATTTCCCGTTGTAGATTCCCCAGAGGGAAGGTGGAGCGAGGCTCACTTAAATACCCAAGCCTCTTAGGCTCTTATCGCTTGGTGTCAGGAATAAACAACGAGTCCTCCAAATTAGTCCATCACAATAGGCTACGAGTAGATGGCTATCTAGGTGCCTTCACAGCTTTTCCTTCTAGAAAGGTAGTGAGTGAAGGAAGACACCAAGCCATTACCTAGCCTCAAAATGCCTTTGATTAAACCCCCATTTTATTCACTATAGACACGGTCAATTAGAACATAAATCCAAACATTACAAGACAATATTTCGGGGCCGATTCTCTATCCCCAGTGGAGTCGCCAGACTGTGGGAACACAGGAACTGGGCGACGCATGCTGTCCCGGGCTCGCGGCCCGGTCGGGAGTACGGAGTAGCCACGGGGGACTAAACCGGAGAATAATGGAGTCGCCACCCGGTGTGAACCGGGAAAAATGAGATTTAAGGCCGCACTCACCCCTCGCAAGGGAAGACCTCAAACCGTTGGGTTCGGAATGGTCCCTTACTTATGTCACTTGTAATGAAAGGATTTATGTAATAATTTAATCAAGTTTAAGTAACACTTATTTCCAAGAGTATCATGCTTCTAAATTCACATGCATACATCAACAAGTTCATCACAACATGCAACATCACATGGCAATCTCATGAACATTTCTCAATCATATGATAGGGAAAACTAAGAACAACCTAATCATGCTTGAGTACTATCTCATGAACATATTAACCAAATAACATGCTAACAACCTAATCATGCTTGAATATCATCCCAATAACACATCGAATGGGCGAATGCAGGAATACAAATAATATGATTGGCTACATAATGCAAGGGAGATCACCCAAAAGGCAGTCGTGCATGAAATATGATGAGACAGACTTAGTTCAGTGTGTGCGCGTTCGTGTAGCATTCGTAAACGCGTTCGAACGGTAAACAGAAGGTTCGCGTTCGTGTAGCGTTTGATAACGCGTTCGAACGGATCCAGACCTGATGAAACAAAATGCATGCGCGTTCGAGTAGCGTTTGTAAAACGCGTTCGAACGGGAAACAGAAGGTTCGCGTTCGTATAGCGTTCGAAAACGCGTTCGAACGGGAACAGACCTGATGCACAAAATGTGACGCAATACATACATAAAAAAAGCAAATAGCAAAATACGAAGCGCGGTGAACATCGTGGCGAAGGATTTTAACCTCTCCAATTAGAGGACCTTTCATCGCACTTACTAAACCCATGCGCTTATCTCAATGCATATAAAAATAAAGGCAATAACCTAGACTTCATGTACCCGATTGAACACATCTTACATTCAACCGAATATACGTTAATCGGCGCGGCAAAGCATCATGGTAAAGGATTTTAACCTCTTCAATTAGAGGACCTTTCATCGCACTTACTAAGCCCATGCGCTCGATCACATCATGCATACAAGAATAAAGACAATCATATCAAACTTAGTATGTCCGATTGAACATATCTTGCATTCAACCGAACACACATCAACCGGCGCGGCAAAGCATCGTGGTAAAGGGCTTTAACCCCTCCCCATATGGGATCTTTCATTGCACTTACTAAGCCCATGCGCTCGATTGAATCATGCATACAAAAAATTAAGAACAATAATATCAAACTTAGTATGTCCGATTGAATGTATCTTGCATTCAACCGAACACACATCAACCGGCGCGGCAAAGCATCGTGGTAAAGGGTTTTAACTCCTCCAAATAGGGGACCTTTAATCCGACTTACTAAGCCCATGCGCTCGATTGTATCATACATACAAAAGTAACATGCAGAATTCAAATAACGAAAATAAATAAATCCAAGCAACATAAAACAAAAGAATGTGCCGTTTACTCAAATGGTACGTGGAGTTGTATCCCGAGTACAGATCATACTACCGTCCATTCGGAATCGGCTATGAAATTTATGTCCGGGTTTCCATCCTATATACCACAAGAGGCGACACATTTTCCATTTCATTCAAGCCACAACATACATCCAAAAACGACTCTCATGCGAATAGAATTCAATAAACAATAAAAAAAAACGAATATAAACTAATGAGAAAAGTGCCCTCAGGTCTAACCTTTTAAATCACCTCTCGGATGTACGGTACACGATCGTCGGAAGGGTGGATGCTCCGCAACTCTTCCGGTTCACTGGTTCACTGCTCTCGTTAGTTGTCTTACTGTTTTGAGTCGTCGTTCTCCGTCTTTTGCTGCTGCTTTTGACTCCGATTCGCTGCCGTTTTGCTACTGTCCTGCTGCTGTATTTTAGTTACTGTTCTTGGGATGTTTTGGCTACTGTTTTGGGTGTGATTTTCGGTGGTGTTATGGTGTGGTTCGGGGGCTGTTTTGATGAGGTAAAGGGGCTGTTCGGGATGTGTTTTGGTCAAGGCAATGAGGGTTCTTTGGTTTGTGATCTTCGGTTATTGAGAGTGAGAGGGAGAGTTGTGTCAATAAGCTTGGGTGTTCTTGTGTTGTGATTTTCGTGTGTGAGTTGTGTGTCTTATGTGTATGAGCTAGGGGAGGCTTTTCTTGTATGAATGAGTTAAGGGGAGGCTTTTCTTGTATGAATGAGCTAGGGGAGGCTTTTCTTGTATGAATGGGCTAGGAGAGGCTTTTCTTGGATGAATGAGCTAGGAGAGTGCATGTCTTGGTTAGGGGTTGTTTATATAGAGAAAGGCTAGGGCTTCACCTTGTCTCACAAGGAAGGGATTTGATTTTGTGTTGAGCAAGGAAAGTCAAAGATTGAGGGGGGACAAATTTGGTTGAATTAGGAAGTCAAAATCTTTAATTTGTTATAATTGATTTTAATTAGGCATGACATCTTTTTAATTTAGTTTAGATATGAAGGAATCTTGTGTAATTGGTGGGTGAATATCTTAATTAATGAATTAAAATATTTGATTGATTTTAATGTTTATTTCAATTTGGTATGTGATTTTTAGATTTGTTTTGATTTCACCATGTGTTAAATATGTGTTTTAAGTGGGCTTGGGCGTGTGGGCCAAGGCTTGGGCAAATTGGGCTTAATGTGAGGCTAGCAGCAAAACCAGAATTACCGACACCGTTCGAACGCCTCTTCGAACGCGGCACGAACGCCCGCAATCTGTTTGGAGTTCGAACGTATACACGAACGCAGCACGAACGAAAACAGTTAACCTTGTTTATTCTGAATTTCCCCTTCCGATGTCCGTTTTCCGTGACCTCCGTGACTTAAAATGTAGTGTCTCCAAATGAGACTCATCATAGGGACTTATGTGCAAAAATGCAGTGCCTACAGGGGGCAGTAGCAGAGGAGCTTGTTTTGCGATTGCCGGACTTTGAGTTTCCATTTGAGGTGTACACTAATGCTTCTGATCGGGCTATTGAAGGTGTATTGGTGCATAATTCACATATGGTTGCCTTTGAAAGCAGAAATTTGAAGGATGCTGAGCAGTATTTTTCAGCACATGAGAAGGAAATGACGGCAGTGGTTCATTGCCTGAACACTTGGCGACACTATTTATTAGGTTCGCACTTCAGAGTAGTGACAGACAATGTTGCCAACACTTTCTTCAAAACACATAAGAAGTTGAGTCATAAGCAAGCAAGGTGGCAAGAGATACTTGCTTAATTTGATTTTGAGTGGGAGCACCGACCTGTGAGGCATAACCAAGCTGTGGATGCTCTTAGTCGCAAGGCTGTATTGGAGGCAGTAGCGGCAATTTCGGTTTTAGAGAGTAATTTTCTGGATAGAATCAGGGAAACATTAACATTGGATCAGGTTTATCAACGGCTAGTGGGGAAAGTTGCTGATGGTCAGGTCCGAAAATATTGGGTAGATGCTGGTTTGCTCTATGCAAAGGGAGGAAGGCCCTTTTTTCCAAGTTATGGGAACCTCATGAGAGAGTTGCTGAGGGAGACACACGATGCTCAGTGGGAGGGACATCCTGGTGTTGAGAGAACATTGGCTTTGCTGGCTCGGAGTTGGTATTGGCCAAGGATGGAACATGATATTGAGGCCTATGTGAGATCTTACCTAGTGTGTCAGCTGGACAAAACAGAGAGGAGGAAAGAGGCAAGGATGTTACAACTCATGCCCATTCCGGAACAACCATGGAAGAGTGTTTCTATGGACTTCATTGGGGGATTTCCAATAGTGTAAGGGTATGATTCAGTGCTGGTAGTAGTGGATCAGTTCTCCAAGTATGATGTGTTTATGGCAGCGCCACATGCGTGCCCTGCGGAGGAAACTGCACGCTTGTTTTTCAGAGATGTGGTGAAACATTTTGGGTTGCCACAATATATAGTGAGTGATAGAGATGCACTGTTCATAGGTCGGTTCTGGACTGAGTTATTTGGCTTGATGGGGTCAGACTTGAAATTTTCTATGGCAAATCATCCTCAGACAGATGGTCAGACGGAAAGGGTAAATGTGTTGCTGGAAGAATATTTGAGGTATTATGTGACCGCGAGTAAGAAGAATTGGGTAGAGCTGTTGGATGTGGCTCAGTTCTCGTACAACTTGCACAAGAGCTCATCAACGAGGATGAGTCCTTTTAAGATAGTGTTGGGGCAGCAGCCGCTGACTCCGCATGAGGTGATCAAGCAGCGCACTGGAGGCAAGTGCCCTGCCGCGTACAGATTTACGCAAGATAATCATGAGTTGCTGGAAGAGGCGAGGGATAGCCTCGAGAAGGCAGTGCGCCGAATGAGGAAATATGCTGATAAAAAGAGGAGGCCGCTGGAATTTCAGGTGGGTGACCGAGTGTTACTGAAATTGACTCCTCAGATTTGGAAGAAAATCAGCAACAAGACAGTGCATCGTGGGTTGGTGCCGAAATTTGATGATCCATTCTAAGTAGTGAAATGGGTTGGTCAAGTAGCTTATAAATTGAAGCTGCCGGATAGGATCAAGGTGCATCCTACATTCCATGTGAGTTTCTTGAAGCCGTTCAATGAAGATAAGGATGAGAGTCGGGTTCAGAAAAGTCGAGCTCCGCCAACAATTCGGAAACAATTTGACAAACAAATTGAGAAGATATTGGATCACAGGGTAATGGGGCAGAGTAAGAAGAATCGGATGACATATTTCTTGGTTCAGTGGAAGGGTTGAACTGAGGCAGATGCAACTTGGGAACAGAACACTACTTTGTGGCAATTTGAGAGGGTAGTCCAGGCATATCTTGACTCAGTTGCAACGAGGGCGTCGCCTAGTTCAGGTGGGGGTGGTTTGTCAGCCCCTTAGACTGGTTGCTCGAAGAAATGGGGAACGAGTGGCTTGGTGGCAGGCAAGCACTCGCAAGAAGCACATGGCTTGGGTGGGCTGTGTGTGTGTGGGCAGTTGGTGCTGTCTTGAGGGAGTTTTGCTAACACAGTGGGCAGTTGGTGCTGTCCCAATGGAGTGTTGTTGAGACAAGGACGGTTGGTGCTGTCCGTAGGGAGTTGATGCTGTCTTGGGCGAGGCAGTTGCGTGCACATGCAGCAGACATGCGGGGCAGTTGCGAGAGGCAGTTGGTGCGTACTTGCATGGCAGTTGGCGTGCACATGCAAGGGAGTTGACTTCACATGCTGAACACATGGGGCAGTTGCGAGGGGAATTGCTAATAACTGGCGTGTTGGGGAACAAGTGGGGAAATTCGTGTGGTGCTTGTGTGTGTGTGGGAACTTCCTAGAGCAGTTGAGATGTAACTGCTATGTGTGTGTATTTGGCTGGTGCCTATTGGGCCAGCGCACCCTAGGGCAGTTGGGGTGTAACTGCCACTAGTATATATTGTATTGTGAAAAGCATACAGAGATGAAAAGGCATAGTACATGAGAGAACGAGAGTGAATGTTCATTGAGCATTTTGTATGTTTAGCATGAATCCTTGTAATTGCTTTGGTGAGTAATAAAAAGGCTGGACATTGTCCTGTAAAGCTTGTGTCTTGTATTTACTTGATGCGTTGGTTGCTTGTGTACTTACTGTGAGGGTGTGTGAACATTGTGGGTGACTGCTTGTGGCTTGTGTGTGTGCTTGTGCGAAAAGGCTGACTAAGTTGGGCGAACTTAATGCCGCACTCGGTTAAGAAATCTTGGAGCCGAAATTTAGTCGTGTTACAGCTACCATATAGAATTCTTTTTCATTTAAAACCACTTGAATGGGATTTGGACATAAGCAACCAATGTGGAATCAAACTGAACTTAATCCTACTTGGATCGATTAGAAACAAATTCATCCAACAAAAAATAGACCAATTCTGATCAATGAGATGCATATGATGAAATCAAAAAAGTTAGCCAGAGACCTATTTATTTAAAAGCTACGAGCGGCCTTGAATTTCTTTAAATTTTGAAGAGTATTATGCGAATTCTAAAAATGGAAAAATATAAAAATTACATTATACATAATAAAAATTTGAGACCTCAATCAATTGTCTGTCTCGACTCTCCCATGACCACCTCTAAGTCAATGCAACAAATAAAAACAAAAACAAAAACAAAAACAACCCAAAAGACTCAATCAAGTACCCAATAATCCACCAACATTATCATTTAGGATCTAATAAAAACATAACAAGTAAAATATACTCACAGTAGCATTGATTAACAAAAATGCATAACAAAAGAGAGACCTTCGAAAAAGCCCAAGGGTCTGGACCAAAAGGGTCTTTAATTTGGGGGTAGTGAGGAGGATCATCCGTATATGACCAGAAAAAATCCATCGTCATTACAATTTAGAAGAGTAATATATCATTATACATTTTTTATTTTGCGAATAAATTCCTCACCAGCCACAGAATAATAATGAAACTTTTGTGAGATGAAACAATTTACAATGTACAAACTAACAGATACTTGTAACAAAGGAGGAGGAAGAAGAAGAGCAAAGTCCAGAGAATGGAAAGCTTCATATAAGCAAACAGCAAGCTATACAAGCATATACAATTGTACACTTTCTAGTTAAAACTATCTCAGACTGGATTCTTCTTAACAGAAGTGGGAAGAAAATGCCATTTGCAGAAAAAGAATCTCAGTCTTTACGTAACTAAAAAAGGGTAAATGAGATTGGAATCGGATCACTCATTCAGGGACCATCCGAATATAGTGATTTTAGAATGTACTTTGATCTCATCCTTATCTTAGGTGGGAATCGTAAGGGTCAAAAAGGTTATCCAGAACGATCAGTGGCAATTTGTCTATATACAGGAAGAGTCTTCTTAGATCCTCCCTTGTCACTGTTGTTGAGTCAATTATGTCTCTGCTGTCCATATATACCCAGAGATCACCGGAGTCCACTCTCTTGAGACTGTCACGACAAAAAGGGCATGACTGCGATCTTGTTCGCCTGCAATTCATTGCAACAGATACTTGTTTAAAATTTAAATTGATAAAAACTTAACAACAAAGATACAGATAAAGTTCGTAACAATTGGTCAACCAAAAACATTAGGAGAATCAGAGAGAGCTTGGTGAAGTTGACAACCTATGTTCTTCCCTTGCATAAAATTTTCTTAAAAGTTATAATTTCAGTTTTTAATTTACTTTAATTTAAATTAATCTCAAAAACAAATCTTTTAATCAATTGATTAGTTTTAAGTAGAATAAATCTAATTTTAGTATTCAATAGGATTGATAGTAAGTCCTGTGTGATCGATATTATTATACTTTTTGTGTGATACGTGCACTTGCGTGCTATACAAAATCGCTATCAATATTCAATAGTGCTTCCTGTTCTTTAAAGCTTAAAAATGTGGATTTCATTAGGCTGGAGAAGACAGCACAGATGGAGATGGAGATGGACTCATGGAGAGAAAGCAACAAGGGTGGATACCAACGGATTAGAAATAGGATCTTTGGTATGGCCCCTAGGACATCATATGCGGTGAATCCAATGTAGAAAAAGAAACCAAAAATACACGATAACAGGAACTTTCCCTATAGAAAAGAATTGAGAGACACCACCGATATTTTTAACAAATTAGCCCACTGCATCCACATGCTCCATCCTTCTAACCGTCTTTTTGGATGCTCTTTATATTTTAAAGAAAAGGAAAAGATAAAGGCACAAACAGATACTTTAGTTCTTATTACATTTTGCCACATAAAAATATAATATATTAAAAAAGATTTTAAAGTTACTAAGAAGTATAACTATTAGTCGCCACCAAATTTCACAGATAAAATGCACGTATCCAGCATCCAATGAAAAAATAGAATAAAAAAGATCCATGGTATTCAAATAGGTTCTGAAGCACAAACTTACTAATCAATGCAATCAAATCTTAAAACAGAAACTCATGAGAGCCAGCTATTTAGAATCAGCTGAGAAATGCAAAATAGCCCAGCGCACCATTCTTATAACCATCTTTTAGAATGTCCTTTCAGTTTTTACATACCACTTGCAATAATGCTTCTTTTATCTTTTCTAATTAAGCCCCATTTATGACATTGCAGTGCATATATGGACCGGACCCACATCCACCCGGCATCCACTGCACCTTCACGTGAAAGGATTGTACAACTGCAATCTCATGGAGTGAAGACCTCTAAGGAATAATGCTTCATAACAGGACATGATTTCTAATTTACGAGATAACCGTTAACAATAGACCAATAGAAAAGACCAAAGTACATAAAAAAAAAAGAGAGAGAGAGAGAGAGGAGAGAGAGAGAGAGAGAGAGAGAGAGTACCATTCACGGTAACATTGCAAGCACATGGCATGATTGCAGTTGGGCAACACCATCTTACTATTTGTCTCCATGCATATTCCACATTCTTCTTCTCTTTCAATATCTGCATCTGTATATTGCCTTTGTTCTTCGTCATCTCTTCTTTGGTACGTTTCCATGCATACTGCCTTCTGCTTCTTATCTACACCATCCATATCACCTCCTTGGATTTGCAATAAAGAGGGATAAATAACCGCTGGCAGATGTAATAATTTTGCTTCAGTATGATTATAAATCCTAAGGCTATTTGAGTTTGTAACAACACCAAAATCACCAGAATGCACAAGTATACCATAGAACTCTCTAATACTTGCTTTTCTTTCATGAGCGGACATGGTAGTTGTACCATCCACGTAAACCTGCAAAGTCACTAAGGTCAGCTGATATTTTCTTTTAACAGATAAATCACTCAACTCTACTATTTCACTCATTTCTAAGGTCGAACTGTATTCTATCAATGTGAAAAGACGTACTAAGAAAAAATCACACCTAAAAGAATAATGAAAATCAACCTTGTAAATGAGTATTCTTAGCAGTCCAAGGGCTCCAGCCAGGTGGCAGTCTGTCCATTGAACTAAAAAGAGAAACAGGTGTGCAGCTGGACTATATGACATTCTCATCTGAAGGCAGGCGCCATCATACTCCCTTGGAAACTCTGATGCCCTGGATATAGCAGTGGGGGTTAGAAATTTAACAGAATCACATGGCACACAGATACCACACAGTAAATATTTATTCAGAGAATAATTACAGCATTGTGCAATGCAGATTTCAACATAAGCC
The DNA here is from genome assembly GCA_019454045.1 of Zanthoxylum bungeanum. NCBI lineage: Eukaryota > Viridiplantae > Streptophyta > Magnoliopsida > Sapindales > Rutaceae > Zanthoxylum > Zanthoxylum bungeanum. The sequence continues at coordinate 87,404 of SKCR01034630.1, forward strand.
TTTCAAAATCACAATATTGCAAAATTTCAATGCAAAATGATAACCTGCTCTAAGTTGCCAACACCAAATAACAAAAATTACAGCTCAAATTTAACTTCTAAAAACACAGTAAACAGCATACAGAAAATTACCATCAATAATATAATTGAGGAGCTGGGACAAAAGAAAAGATAATCATCTTATCCTCAAATCCATAACATAATTAAAAATATAAATACAATGTGACAGCAGCACCATAATCAAATGAAACCTATTTGGCCAAGTGAGCAGATAACGAAAAAACGACCCCCCACATACACACACAGACAAAGATGCAGCACCGCTGAAGCTGCGCAGTACAACAATCCCTTTCACATTTGAGTTATATCTACACATCACATTAAGTAAATAGATAACTGTGAAGAACCAGAACAGTAGACCCCAGCATTATCAGAAACCCCACCCATATAAACTCACAAACACTCCCCTAAACTTGTCCTCTGCGCGAATATATATATATCAAGATTATCAATTAAAATTAAAACCCGTATACCTTATGTGGAAACAATGAATGAGGAAACACTAAACTAAATAACAATGCTATTAAAATAAAAACAAATTATTTCAGGGGAAAAATTCAAACTTGCAGTAATAAGAATCAAATGCATTTGACCGAGAGCATCTCAGGAGGCTGAATTTCAATAATAATAATAATAATAAACATTTTTTTTAGCAACCACAACCCCACTCAAAAATAAAAACTTTTTCCAAGCAGAATGAAAAAATAAAATCCAAACTTACAGAGTATTGGCATGCTGAATATCGGCTTCAAGAACTTTCAGAGAGTCCTTGAACGATTTTCGCATAGAACCCGCGTACATCTCCAATTTAACAAAGGAGGAGAAAATAAATAAATAAAAAAAAAAGGGCCCAGAAATAAAATATAAATATCAAATAGGGAAACCAAAAACCCTAACTTTTTGAATCTCTTTTTAAAAAAGAGAGACACAAGGGAGATCTCTTTGAGGGATTTTAATGGCGTTTGTTTGTGTATTTTGGGGGTGGGTGCGTTGGTGCTGCTGGAGCTTCCACTTCCATTCTGAAAGCGATGACGCAAGAGACACGCAAAGTGACACGTGGACAAAGTGGGTTGTCGCGGAGCGTCTTAATTGATATATATTAAAGGGAAAACAACATGTACACCCCCCCAATATTTAGAAAATTAGATATAAAATCATTAACATTTCAAACAATATATATAACTTTTTATTTATATAAATATATTTTATTATTTTCGACAGTTAAATGGTTAATATTGTACGAATATCATGTGAATGTACATAATAAATATATGAAAAAATTGACACCCAATTATTCTATAAATTAGTATAATGACATTTTATTCCATATAATTTTAGAAAGTTACTTTAATCAAGTTTTAATCTATGATGTTAAATATTTTTTGTTAATTGGGTTACTTTTTATTTAAATTTGAAATAATATTTTAATATTTTTAGACAATTTTTAGACATTCAAGTCATTTAATATTAATTGAGAAAAATTACTCAAAATTAACGAAAAATATCTAACAATATGGATTAAAAATTATATTTTAAAACTATAGGAATTAAAGTATCACTTTGACAATTTACAGAATAATTGAGTATTATTTTTTCATAAAAATATTAAATCGTCTATATTTTCTGCGAAATTTATTAATGGATAAGAATCAGATGTATGTCTTTTTTACAACATAATGTCATTTAATCAAAATTTTAGGGGTCCACATATTCTTTTCCCATGGGTAATTAATAAATGTGTGTGACAACAACCTTATCCACTCACTCATGAGTATTTAATTTAGGTTTTAGCTTTTGTTCCACGCAATTTTGGTTAACATGTTTTTCTTTCAAAACTTACAAATATAACACATTACTTAAATTATGACTAATTTCCAAAATTATGATTCTTACTTCATTTGTTACAAATTGGCATTTCATTTGTAAATACTTCTAAATAAACTGTAAAAATAACTTGTGACGTCACTTATTTTAGGAGGTCATCTTTCACTAGTAGGTTTTTTCTCATACGCGTTGTTTTTATATATTACTAGCTTGAAGCCTGCGCAATGCGCATGTTATTTTTGGATAAATTAGATCTTATGACATATTTTTATTGCGTATATATTTATAATAATAATATCCCAACGGAAGTGTTATAAACTTTCTTATATAAAGTATTATACCACCACTATGACTCGAATCAAGAATTATCTATTGCAATACTAATTAGGGATGGTAAAATTCGGACCCGGATCTACTCGGTGCGGGTCCGGGTATACTCGGATTCGGATCCGTGACCTGTATAAAAATAATTTTTTTAAAAAAATTTATCAATTAATATAATGAAAAATCATAAATTATCACAAATTAAAATTCACTAAAATACACAAAAATTGAAATTCACTTAAATATAATTAAAATTAATCAGATTCATGTAAAAAATATCAATTAATTTCATAAAATATCCTAAATTATATTTATTTATTTTTATTTTTTTTAAAAATTAACCGGATCCGGTTAATTTTTAAAAAACAACACTCTTTAAAGACCAATGAAGAATTAATATTTAATGTTTATTTAAAATAAAAATTACTGTTATAAAATAAATTAGTGCTTTCAAAATGCAGTACCTAAATGAGAGATAAGAGATTAAAATGTATTTGGGTTTGCTCACCCCTTTATTTTTTTTAGAGAAAAACTGTTTATGGAATTAATATTTATTGTGTATTTAAAATAAAAATAAGTGATTTCAAAACGCATTGTTCAAAGGGAGTAAATTTATTTTTACTCCATTAAGTCTTTAACGATGCAACTGCTGTGTTGAAGAATTGGGGGAATCAAGAGCTTTCATATTTGTGTCTAAATTAAGCACCAATTAGAATAATAATTGTTGATGGTGATTTTTGAGCAGAGGTATGGCCAAGAGCTCGAGAATGGCCGGAAGGAAATTTCACGGTCAGAATGTTGTTGCCCGAAGAGATTGTTGGATACCTGATCCAGCAGGGTGGTCGGGTTCGGTCTCCAACATTCTACCGTCCCGAGGAATAAGGCAATACTGGGACCATAGATCGAGGACATTGGGTCCGACCCGATTACTTGAGCTCGACAGAGCAGAATAAGTTTAACCCCGGTTGCCTGACCAAATGAGAGAGCTCATGACAGTATTGGTCAGGTCGGGTGTAGCATGGTAAGCTCGGCACGAGAGCTCGTCCTGTAACATCCCCGATTCGGGAGATGTTACCGGCAGGGGATAGGCCGTAGTAACCCCGTAAGCCTCTAACTTTCTAACCTGAACATATACTAATATTTTTTTCTTTATTTAAATATCTTAAGTATGAGACCGTAGCGCAAGTTTAAAACATAACATATAAACGTAACATTAATGACTATACTTGATAACACATACTTTAACAATGACTATTACAGTCAGAGACTAATACATAACTTTTAATTGACTCTGACTGACTCACACTCTATCTGACTCGAACTGGCGGACTCCATACCCTAACGACTGCATCAGTATCCGTCCTCCCGAGCTCGTCCTCCGAGAAATCCTGTAAAATAAGGAACTGGAAGGGGGGTTAGACCGTTATACGATCTAAGTGAGTGGACAAAAAACTAAAATACTGTTGTAAAAATATTTAGTTCTAAAACCAAAAATTCAAGTAATAGCTTTATATCAAAAATCCTTTTTCTGTCTGAAATCTCTGGACTTCTTTCTGAAAAACTTATCTTTTCTAAAAAAGAAAAACCTCTCAGAAAACTGTTCTGGAAACTTTTCTAATGTACAAGTTTCTGAAAACTGTCTCTGAAAAATTGGTTTATATTTCTGAAAACTGTCTCTGTAAAACTGATTTCTATTTCTGAAAAACCTGACGTATGGGGGCGTTACGTATCACCGTCCCCCCATACTCCTAACTAGAGCCAGAAGTGCAAATCCATGACTTTGGGGCGTTACGTATCGCCGTCCCCCAAAGAATGCCACTACTGTCCCTGAAACTGGTGGTCTTGGGGCGTTACGTATCGCCGTCCCACAAAACATGCCACTACTGTCCCTGAAACTGGTGGTCCTGGGGTGTTACGTATCACTATCCCCCAAGCCATAAACTAGAACTAGGGGTGCGAATCTATGCTACCCTTCAAGCAATAAAACTAGGGTCTAGTGGCGTTACGTATCACCGTCCCCCTAACCCTGAACTAGGATCTAGGGGCGTTACGTGTCGCCGTCCCCCCAGTCCTCTACATGTGCACATGTTCTCTGTCCTTCAATTCCAAACTGTATCAAGTTACATACTGAGGTGGGTTTTTCCCTCATGCCCCGAAAAACATAAAAATCATGTTTCGAAATCGTCTGCCTTAAAAAAATTTCTTTTCTCAAAACATACTAAGTAAAATATAACAGATAATAAAACTATCTATCGCCCTAACAGCGAAAAATAAGTCTGATTGGAAATAACAATATAGTAAAAGAAATCAACTTTTAAAGAAAATGTCCACTCATTGTAAGGAATCTGGCTGGTGCTATAACACTTCATTAAAGGATAATAAGATTCCTGCAATGGCCTATAAATGATAACTTGGTTAGATTACAAACCATGAGATGAATTTCGGAACTAGGCTACACTTTCTCAATTCAAGTCCGTGATATCGTTACTTAGTTTATCATGCTTGGAATAAGATGCAATGTATGCATATGAACTGATACGAGACCCTAAGGGTGGTCTCTAACACGCTAAGGTGGATCTGGGATGGTTTGAACTATTTTGGGTACAAATTGTGCCACGCGTCGCGACACAACTCCTTGCGCGTCGTGACGCGCGATGACCAGAAGTGTGCACCCATTTTTCTCTTGCGCGTCGTGACGCGAAGCAGATTTCCAGGATTCTGCTTTGCTCCTCCATGCTCATCCATCACCCAAAATTTTCCATAATCACTTCCAACACAAACTCATTGCACAACTCAATTTATTGAACTTCAAATTACCAATTATATATCAAATTATCATTCTCCACAACTTTTTAATCTCATCATAAGTGTTTTTAAATTAAACACTTAAAACTTCCAAAATATGGGCACTTTATTCTACCACCAACTTCTTTATTCAATTATCACTAATACACAACCCTTATTATGCCAACATCTCAAATTAATCATCAAATTTCCAAAATCCAACGCATCAAATTTTGGGTCAATGAATCTTACCTTCTTTCATGTGGTTTCTTTCATCCTCCAAGTCTCCCAAGGTTGACAAGCTCTTCCTCTATCTCTTCTCTTCTTATTCTTCTTCTTTTTCCTCTATTCTTCTTTTTTTCTTCTTTTCTTCCTCACTTTCCTTCTCTTATTCTTTTCTTCTCTTCCTCTTGTATTAGTGAATAGTATCTCCTTTTATATTTGGCCGTAAAATAAATGAGAAGAGTGTAGAAATTTGGAGAAACTTGGAAATTTACTAAAGTGTCTCTCGGTTACTATTCATCTGAATTTTTTATCTGTATTTCCAGCCTATTTTTGTTTCGAATTTGCAAAAACGTTCCACTCAAAAGTTATAGATCTCAGTCTCATCTTTCCGACGATATAAAATTCATAAAAATCAGAGTTCGTATGAGAAAATTACGGCCTAAATACCATGGGCTGTCCGGAGTGGGACATCGTAGAATGCGCATCGAAGTTTCGAAGAACTCTCCGTATATCCCCAAAGTCGTTCCATGAATATATATATATATTACGTCACATTCGTCTCGTAATACCACGATTCCACAATATAACAGTAGTAGTGACTATCGGTCGTTACAAATTCTTCCCCCCCTCAAATAGGATTCGTCCTCGAATCCTCTTTAAACTTAAGGTATTACCATAGCTATTCCACCAGTTTTGACTGAATATATACCTATCACCCTTGTTTTCATTAACTACATTTCCTGATGATTTCTCGTGTGCTATATTTTACACAAATTCTTACTTTTCTGAAACTATATTGTGTCATCGGGGATTCTATTCGACTTAACACGAAGGTCTCTGCCCGACTATTCATTTTTCCACTTGACTATGAGGCATATGAGATTTTTGATCTCTCTTACTATCTAACTCATGCATCAAACCTTATGTCATACTTGATAAACTACTACTTCAGAATTCATAGCTTCAACGAATATCCTTTAAGTTCCTTACTAAGAAGTACTACTTCATTTTTATTTCATAAGATCTTTGGTAGGTATCCATAACTACCTTATTTCCGAACCTCTAGTTGTGCGCAAACTTCTTTGTCTCCAAGGAAATCAATTTCTCTAAATCTTTGGTTATATTCGGTCAAGTTCTCTTTAGCTATTACCTTTGACTCTCACTAGAGACATTGGTGACTTATGGTTAAGCTTCCCATACTCATTTTTTTCGGAATCAATAAGTTTATAGGAGTGGTCATTGTCATTATTAACAATGCTTGATACTCCTTTAACTGCACTTGTTTAACTTGATCTAAATAGTCTTCCTCATATCTTAGTTGCTTACTCTTTATATTCTCCTCGCCGAGTTCAGACTGCTTATGAACTTCTTTCTTCAAGTTCTAGTATCTTTGCTTATTTAAGGGATTTAGGGCTTCCTAAATTACTTGTACTGTCTACCGATGACTCTTGTACTTACTCTCGTTGTTACTACGAATCTGATTGCTGTTCCTTTTTATCAACTCGTTTCCTATACCTAATTGCATGTTAAGATATATCCTCTTAATTGTTTTTCTTACTATAGTAAACTTGTTTTCTCGGTCTCATATTATACTATATTTTTACCAACACTTACTTAGTATTTTCTCATATTATCGTTGCACTTTACAGTTTACTTCCAAGTTTTATGCTTGTTATCCTTGTCATCTTCTCTCCCACTCTGTTCTGTAACTAAAACTTCTACGGCCTATACCTCTATCCCCTTATATGAAGGATATTAATTCTCACATATCTCTAGTCTTGTCTAACAATGTTCTCTTATATTCTTGTCATTGCTTAACTAGTACTTCCTCTCTTCATCGTTTTATCTAATAACTTCTCTTCTAGATTGCTCTCTTAGAGCTATTTCCTTTCCTATTTTGTACTGTTAATATTTCTAAAGGTTTTATGCTTTGGTCTTTTATCACTATACTTCCATTTCTTCCTGGGAAGTTCTTAAGGTAACCCTCAAGGTCCATCTCTGCTGCTGTTGTCTAACAAGGGTTGGGAGGGTGGGAATCGTCCTGGAGTCTTCTACTGGTGTGTTCTCACTAGCTATATATGTTGGGGTTGCTTATGCTGCTCATCTTATAAACTTATGTTTCAACTCTACTACTAATTCGTTTTCTAATTACTGATAATATTACCTTTTATTGTGAACCTCCATAAGGTCCATACTCTGTCAAACTCCTACTATCCTCCGTCTATTTCTCTTTCTTGCTAAACTTTGCCCTATTACCTGACTTTCCTACTTATCTTAGTTTCTTGACCTCCTTACATCTTTATTTTCCTGGAAACTTCATCATCTTTGATTGCTTAAGATATCTCTACTAAGTTTCTTGGTTCGGGTGCTATTCATTACCTAGTCTCTCCTTCTCAATATCATGAGATTCTTTATAAGTTATTCACCATATTCTTGAGAGTTGTTCTCCCTAATGTCTTCGTATTTCTAAGTCTTTACTTCCATAAGAGTTCCTTATTTCAACGGTGGCTTCCAGACTTAGCTCATCTTACTGAGGCATCATATTACTCTATCTCAGGCTTCTTATCAATATTTCATTGAACTTATCGATTTGGTTGTCTAGTCATTTCGCGATTCGTCTAACCCATCAATTGTTTTTCTTTACTTCCTCCAAACTTCCACTTCTGAGTGATCTATCTTTCCATGGTTTTCTGTCTTTGTCCTTAGAGTAAACTTCTATCGGGCTCTCTTACTATTATTATATCTACGCTGGTAGGAATGAGTGCAAACATCTCATATGTCGATGAGTTTCGGTATTTTTGCTTTGGTACTTTGTGTCCCGATGAGGTCTATTTCTCATGTAAGGTAGGTATGAGGTAGGCTCTGTCAAGACGGCTTCTTTAACTGGTATGGCTAGGCGGTTGGAAACTAGATAGCTTAAGGTCATGTCTACATTGGATTACTTGGGTAAGGAAACTATTCATTTATGTTTATGACCTTTATTTGCCTGCTTGTGGGCCTGAGTATGGGTTTGGTGATCTGGTTCTCTAGGTCATTTTTTGACATCTATTGTCTGTGGAAACTCCTAGACTAGTCTCGATCTCTTGCTTCTTTTATCTTTTTGTCTATTTCTAGTTACTTGGGGAATTCACTGTCTATATAAGGCACCTGAGGCTTTTAAATCTATTAAAGAAATTTCTGAAAAAGGAAGGAATCTTACGTCTACTGGGCACTTAATACTTGCTCGGGCTCTTTCTACTCTCTCTACTACTATAGATTCTGGTTTTTCTTTATCGATCTGATTCGGTACCTCTATTTCTTCTTACTCTGGTTGCGTAGGCATCCTTATTTATCTGTTTATGCTTCTTTATCTCTTATTAATTCTAATTTCGTGAACCTCTACTACATATTCTTTTGATCATCTATCTATCCCTTCATACTTTTCTTTCTAGATTTCTCTTTCTCTTCCTACTTTCCTGGGTATGTATCCTGAACTTTACTATTTCTCAGTCTCCTTACTTTTCTCATCTCCAGCTGATTAACTAACTATGCATACTTCCTAACTTCTTATCGCTTTTTCTTCCCACTTTCTGGATAACTTTCTTAGAATCTTACTGTCTGATTTCATATCTCGTTTGTACCTCTGGTGAGAGGTCAGAATAATTTCAGGAAGGTTCTTAACGTGAATCTAGAATGTCGTTGTTCTCGTAAAGAATATTATTCGAATAGTCTGAGAAGGCTTACTAACCTGTCTATAGAACTTTGAGGACGTACTCGAGGATCGAATACTGGAGAGGTAGTGCCTCGTATAGGGGTATCCCGGACATACTGTGTATACAAGACCCTAACACTCTACCCACTGCAGTCATTGACTCCCTCGACCATGCTCTGATACCATCTTTATAACATCCCCGATTCGGGAGATGTTACCGGCAGATGATAGGTCGTACTAACCCCATAAGCCTCTGACTTTCTAACCTTGAATAAATACTAATATTCTTTTCTTTATTTAAATATCTTAAGTATGAGACTGTAGCCCAAGTTTAAAACATAACATATAGACTTAACATTAATGACTATACACGATACCGCATACTTTAACAATGACTATTACAGTCAAAGACTAATATATAACTTTTACTTGACTCTGACTGACTCACACTCTATCTGACTCGAACTGGCAGACTCTAAACCCTAACGATTGCATCGGTATTTGTCCTCCATGTTGGACAATTATGACCCATAGCATCACTATTTGTACAGAATATGGAGTTGTTGTACAAATTAACTATGTGGCAAAGTAAATTGCTATTTTATCATTTGTAATTGGATTATCGGGATATATAAATGATAAAAGGTCCTTATGATTAGTTCCGGATTGAGATGATATGAGACAATATCAATCCACAAAGGTTTAATCATTAAATAATCCCTAGTTGTAGTATTATCGAGATTGGACATCGATAATGCAGAATAGACTAGTATTGCACTTGTGCGCGTTGTGGGAGCATAACGACATAGTTCTCATATATTTGGGTATTGGATACTCATGCAAATGTAATAAGAGGTTGTGTTTACCGATGGTACGAAAACAGCTTCACTCTGGATAGACCCCTCGGAATTCCATTGGTAGTATGACTATGTGTCTATGGAAGTCCGAATCAGGGTAGGTGTATTTGGTCTTAACCTGAGACTTGCACCGTTAATACTTGCGACAATCAATATACTTTGGTTTTGGTCGTCCAGGGCTTTAAATGGTTCTGTGTACGCCTCTTCTGGGTATATTGAGAATCGTAGTGTATTGGGTGTGATGTCGAGATGGAAGTATCACTCCAGTCATAGTGGAGATGATGATCACGTAGGATACGGAACTGGTGCTCTTATATGCTGCAGCTATCGGGATATTATGACTAGGTCATGTTTATCCGATTAAAAAACTAGTTACCAGAGATCTGATATGTGCTTCGTACGGGGCAGACACAATTCCAGCCCCAGGCCTAGCACGTGACATCCGATACTGGATCGTAATACGCAATACTACGTATACTACGCCTGATACATATTACATATTCCTTTAAGAATATTTCTGGAGAATTGGGTAGGCACGGTGCTTTGCTAGAAGCCAACCATGTCTTGTAAATCGGTAAAAACGTAGTAGTAGGTACGTACGTGTTCGGATAGTCCGACGACCGGATTTACTGCCAACATATCTGAGGATCTCATGGGTCGCTTCTCGAAGATTCACCGATGACGTATGACTCGCACATTATTAATATGAGATTAATTAATAGAGAGAGAAAATTAATCTAGGATTAATTACGAAGATATTTTATCTGGGATAAAATATTATTTAAAGAGAGAGAACAATTAATTTAGAATTAATCGATAAAATAATATATTCGATATATTAAACGAAATTAGATTTCGACGCGGAATTAAAATTGGATTTTAATTCGGGCGAATGAATTAATTTAGAATTAATTCACAAGCGACGTGAATAGTAATTTTGCTAGGCATAATTATTTAATTAAATTTGATTTAATTACGTCGCAACGAAAAATTCGTTAATTCGGAATTAGCAAACCTGAGCCCGGGAGTGTTTGTGGGCCCACTCACATTTCGAATTCAAGTGCGGCCCACAAGTCACATCAAGCGTCACATCATTAGTCATTCAAGTAATAGATGTCTTGTCACTTTGGGTGATATGATGTTAGTCACTTGTGATTGATGGGGGTGGTTGGAAGGCTTTATTGCCTTGTACTTTTGGATTTGAATTTTTGGTATTAGATTTTAGAAATCTAAATACACAAAACAAACTCATTTATTCTCTCTCTCTCCTCCTCCTACCTCACGGCCAAGGCCATTTTCTCTCTTTTATCTCTCTCAAAACCGAGAGCAAGAAGAAGAAACAAGGAAGATTTGTGGCAAATCTTTCTTATGCTAGCACATAAAGAGTCATCCAAAGGTGATAGGGAAACAAATCCTTGAGCACGGAATCCATTCCCAAGCTTGGAGCTTGACCGAATCCAAGGAGCACAAAAGAGGGCCATTGTCGAGAGCTTCAAGAAAGGAGCAAAATTTTTTGTTGTTCCTCGCATCGTAAAAGCCGATCAAAGTGAGTATTCCGAAACTTTAATTTGATGTATTCACATGTTTAAATGCTTAAATTGATCTTGGTTTGACCTAGAAAACCCAACACTCCCGAGCTCGTCCTCTGAGAAATCCTGCAAAACAAGGAACAAGAAGGGGGGTTATACCGTTATACGATCTAAGTGAGTGGACAAAAAACTAAAATACTGTTGTAAAAATATTTGGTTCTAAAACCAAAAATTCAAGTAATAGCTTTATAAAAAAAATCATTTTTCTGTCTGAAATCTCTGTACTTCTTTATGAAAAACCTATCTTTTCTAAAAAAGAAAACCTCTCGGAAAACTGTTCTGGAAACTTTTCTAATGTACAAGTTTCTGAAAACTGTCTCTGAAAAACTGGTTTATATTTCTATAACGCTTCGTTGAAGGATAATGTGATTCCTGTAATGGCCTATAAATGATAACTTGGTTAGATTACAAACCATGAGATGAATTTCAGAACTAGGCTACACTTTCTCAATTCAAGTATGTGATATTGTTACTTAGTTTATCATGATTGGAATAAGATGCAACGTATGCATATTAACTGATACGAGACCTTAAGGGTAGTCTCTAACACGCTAAGGTGGATCTGGGATAGTTTGAACTGTTTTTGGAACAAATTGTGCCACGAATCGCGATGCAACTCCTTGCGCGTCGTGACGCGCGGTGACCAGAAGCGTGCGCCCATTTTTCTCTTGCCCGTCGCGACGCGTAGCTCTTTTGCGTCAGATTTCTAGGATTCTGCTTTGCTCCTCCATGCTCATCCATCACCCAAAAATTTCGATAATCACTTCCAACACAAACTCATTGCACAACCCAATTTATTGAACTTCAAATTACCAATTCTATATCAAATTATCATTCTCCACAACTCTTCAATCTCATCATAAGTATTTTTAAATTAAACACTTAAAACTTCCAAAATTTGGGACTTTATTCTACCACCAACTTCTTTATTCAATTATCACTAATACACAACCCTTATTATGCCAACATCTCAAATTAATCATCAAGTTTCCAAAATCCAACATATCAAATTTTGGGTCAATGAATCTTATCTTCTTTCTTGTGGTTTCCTTCATCCTCCAAGTCTCATAAGGTTGACAAGCTCTTCCTCTATCACTTCTCTTTTTTTTTTTCTTTTTTTTTTCTTCTTATTTTTCCTCTCATCTTCTTCTTGTTATTCTTCTTCTTTTCTTCCTCACTTTCCTTATCTTATTCTTTTCTTCTTTCCTCTCACATGTTTCTTCTCTTCCTCTTGTATTAGTGAGTAGTATTTTGGAAATGTTAATTTGGAAGGAATTGGCATATATAAGATATATGTTTCGGACTTGGATGTCCACCTACTGGATCTAGGAATTGGATGAAAAGACATAGTGGTCTTAAAGGTTCAAGGACAAGACAACCTAGCAGACCCGCTTACAAAGGCCTTACCTCATAAGTTATTCGATAAACATGTGGAGGAGATGAGACTACGGTACCATCCAGATTGGCACTACGGTACCATCCAGATTGGCACTAAGCAAGTGGGAGTTTGATGAGTTGGTGCTTGGAGTGCCAATCCGAATTGTATATTTTATTATTTATTAATAAAATAACTATATTTTTCATTTCATACCCTATTAATGGTATTGTCATTACGCGTATTAAATTGATGTATCGTTATGCTAAGAATGACATCGACCTTAGAATAGTTTTGACACTAGGTGTAAACTATTCTTAAGGTAAATATTCTCAGTCGTTGGTTTTGGAATACGGTCGAATTCTTATAACCTAGAAGACTAGCACATGTCGTATATTGGAATTAGAGTTCCAATGGTTTAACGCGATGTACCATGAGTTTTGGAAACTCGTATAGACACGTGGGTATTCGTTGGAGCGAATACTGAATGACTCATTGGTTATTCCTAATAGTTGGAAGTACACACCATCGTCAATAGGAATCTCATCGAGTCGAGTAGCATATGTAATCCTTTGACTATATGATAACATTGATTTTGTGGGAGATCCTCCACACTTAGATGCCATGTATGTCAGAAACCTTTCATGTTCTGGCCTCTAGATGTTCGTTGGGTGTGGACTGATGCACACAGTAATCAAGTGCGAAGCAAGATAAGATCCGTCGGCCCGTATGTGTACCATAAGGGGTTTAGGTATCCATGTTAGTAAAGTTACGATTCTTAAATCTTTGGCCAAAGTCGATCACCTAGGGTGGATCGCATCAGTTATGAAGAATCGTGGACATGTCGACATGAGATGTGCGTCTTGGAAACTTGACGGTATATTCTATGTTTCCTAAGCACAACTCGGATAGCCTACGACGGAGGGATTGTTAAACATATGTGATGACCTCGACTTGTATAGATCAGAAAGGTCGTTTTTCGTGTTCTTCGCGAATTCGGAGGTGGCCGAATTGCGTACATATTAGCTAGGCTTATATGACGAACGTATCTAAACTTAGAGAGTCCCAATATGAAGTGCACTCGTTGAGCACTTCCGTTGAGAACTTGGGTAGCCGATTATTTTGATGAAATATAATATTCGATATTATAATTATCAAATAAGATAATCAAGTGTTATTGGATAACATTGATTTTTTACTTTAACCTATTCGATATTATAATGTGTTTATGTTGGTTTTGAAATTAAAAATTATTTTTGGGTGTTTTTAAGTGTTTAGGGAAGACCGGAAGTAATTAGGGTAATAGACCCTAATTGCATCAGCTCACTGGAAAGTGTGTTCCAGTGAGCTGAGGAAAAGAAACAAAAAAGAAAGAAGACCTGATTGCTACAGTGACGCGCGCAGTGCGCGCGTGCACTGTAGCACGTGCGTACTCACGTACGGGCACAATAATTTTGTTTTTGTTCGTTTTGGAGTTTTCGGACTCCGATTCAGTCCCGATTTTTTCCTATACACTCATAATAGAATATAGTATTTCATGAAATGATTTAAAATTACGCCCATACTTGATATTCATGGGTTAGAGTTTAGACCCATTTCCGCTGCTCGGGGCACCGATCCGACTGTTGGGGTTCCAAAACTGCCCCAACAGAATGGTATCAGAGCAAAGGCTTAACCACACAACACATATTTTGAATCTATGCCATAACAATTTTAATTTAATTATGCATAAGACATATTGGATATGTATTGCATGTTTTAAATTAAAACTTTGACCTAATTAAGTTAATGACTTGATTGTCATAAATCTCCCGTGATTAGGTGATTACTTTTAAGTAATAGTATTAATAATGTTGAAGCATTATTGGATGGTCCGTCTTGTCAATACGGAGATGAATGAGTTCTTACTACTTGTATCCAATATCGTCATTAGTGTGAGGGTATAAGTGCTCAGAACTTTTGTCGCTCCGGTAAAACATTAGATGTAGCGTGATGAGTTAACGTAGTCATCCAATATCGTCATTAGTGTGAGGGTGTACATACGAAGCTCATTAGTGCACATTGACAAGTATACACCTAGAACACGTCTTAATCCAATATCGTCATTATTGTGAGGATAAGAAACGGTTCAGGACCAAACCAGAAGTCACATGAAGTGATTGACCTTGAAGGTCTACCTAATGAGTTTACAAAGGCCAATATCGTCATTAGTGTGAGGCGTAGTAAATGTCATGGGATACACTTCCCGCTATGAAATTTTGATATTTCCATTTTTCCGTTAAGGGAGATTACGAAATTACGTAAAGTAGTGGGAAGTCACTGATAGATTTAAAATTCCATAATCAATTAGTGTTATCACTTTTGAAATGAAAATTGTTATGCTACTACTCAAAAATATTATCTTGTAGATGGCTGCCGCTAATCCATTGATGAAACTTTTGGATTCCAATAAGCTAAAAGGAGTCGATAACTATTTCGAATGGGAAATGAACATACGCCTTGTCTTGGAGTATGAAAAGTTGACTTACGTCACTATCAATCCACTGCCTGTTGATATCGATCCTAACTCAACTCCAGAAGAGCGAGAAACTTTTGATATATGGAAAGATGATAACCTAAAGGTGAAATCCTACATCTTAGGATCGATGGTTCCAGATTTGCTGAGACAGTACATTGAAGTACCAGATGCTTGGAGCATCATGCGAACACTCAAGAAGTTGTTCGACGTAAATCAAGAGATGGAACTTTATCGAAGGTCTAAGGAACTGTTCCGTGTTGAACTCAAGGAGGGAGGAGCTGTCAGCACTCATGTTTTGAACATGATTTACCAAATTCGATATCTTGAACGACAGGGCATTGTGTTTGATGAAAGGCTAGGCCGTAATTTGATTCTGTCTTCTTTGTCTAGTTCTTATGCTGGTTTTGTATTGAATTTACATATGCATTCGATGCAAGCCACATACGAAGGACTTCATAATATGCTACGCACGACGGAGTAAGATTTGAAGAAAGGCAACCCCACATTGTATCTCCATGGTGGAACTGGCTCTTCAAAGACTTCTGGGAAGTCAAAGAAATTAAGATGGGGAAGAAGAAGATATCAAAGAAAAACTCCAAGAAGCACAACGTGCAAAACTGAAAGTAGCTCGTGATCAATGTCTACAATGCAAGAAGTCTGGACACTGGAAGAAGGACTGTCCAGAGCTTAAAACCGGACCCTTAGGTACGCTTTGTATTTTTCCAATTATTGACATCTCATTAGCCTTAGATGCAAATAGTGGATGGGTGTTAGACACTGGCAGTCCCACTCATATTTGCAATTCCCTGCAGGAAATGAGGGTTAAACGAAGGCTGAATAAATGGGAGATCCAGCTTAGAGTTGGCAATGACGAGACATTGGATGTCAAGGCCATATGAACTGTTGTTCTAGATCTTCCAAATGGATGTAAATTAGATTTGCATGACTGTTATTTTTTCCCTCACTTATCAGACAAATAATATCACTGCCTATATTAGATAAAGAGGGATATAAAATAAACATTAATGATGAAACTTTATGTTTGTATGATAAAGAAAATTATTAAAATGTGAATGTTCTTTATCAAACGGTCATTATGTTTTGGAAACATGTAGATATGTCTTTAATATAGAGAAAAATACAAGTAGGAAGTCTGAACTAAATAATACTGAATTATGGCATATGAGATTGGGCCATATAGGGTTAGACGTCTATCCAAATTGGTGAAGGATGGTTTGATTGAAAATCTTACCTTAGATCCTTATCCGATTTGTGAGTCATGTATCCAAGGAAAGATGAAAAAGGCCTCATTTCAAGGTGTTGGACACCGTGCTGGAGATTTACTGGAGCTAATACACAGTGATGTGTGTGGTCTATTAAATCATGCCGCTCATGATGGTTCCACATACTTTATGACTTTCACAGATGACAGGTCTAGATATGTATATGTCTATCTGATGAAACATAAGTCGATAACATTTGACAAGTTCAAAATATTCCGAAACGAAGTAGAAAAACAAACCAGTAAATTATCAAATGCCTTAGATCAGATCGAGGCGGTGAATACATGAGTGAAGAATTCAAAAATTATTTAAGGGAGAATGGAATTCTCGCCCAATATAGCCCACCAGGAACACCTCAACACAATGGAGTGTCTGAGCGTAGAAATCGTACTTTATTGGATATGGTGCGATCCATGATGAGCTATATAGATCTTCCTTATTTCCTTTGGGGTTACACTTTACAAACTGCTGCCTACATACTTAATAGGGTTCCATCGAAAGCTGTTTCTACGACCCCCTATCAGATATGGTTCGGTAGAAATCCAAGTCTTAAGCATTTAAAGATTTGGGGTTGTCCTGCATATGTTAGAATTACGCAGCGGGATAAACTAGCACCCATGGGGTATAAATATAGGTTCTTTGGATATCCTGATAATTCCATGGGATATCAATTCTACGATTCCGAACAAAGAAATGTATTTGTTGTTCGCTTTGTAACTTTTCTTGAAAAGCAATTTTTGAGAGAAAATGGGAATTGTAGAGAGATTAAACTTGATGAGTTTGATCCCAACATTAAGGAACCTGAGATGGAACCAAAGATCCAACTAGGTGAAGGATCTACAACACAGGTTCTACGTAAGTCGAATAGAATATCAAGGCCTCCTGAGAGACTATTTTTAACATCTGATGTGAGCATTGATGTTCTCCTATTGGAGGAAACAAATCCGACTACGTATAAGGAATAGATATTGGATATCGATTCGGGAAAATGGCAGGAAGCCATGAAATCTGAAATGGATTCAATGCATGCCAATCAAGTCTGGGACTTAGTTGAACTTCCTGAATGAGTTAAACCTATTGGCTGTAAATGGGTATACAAAAGGAAGCGAGGGCCCGATGGAAATATGGAAACCTTTAAGGCCCGACTGGTAGCGAAAGGTTACACTCAATGTCCTGGGATTGACTATGAGAAAACTTTTTCACCAGTAGCCATGTTAAAATCCATTAGGATTCTTTTAGCCATTGCTGCATATCACGACTATGAGATATGGCAGATGGATGTGAAAACCGCTTTCCTAAATGGATTCCTTGAAGAGGATATCTATATGGAACAACCAGAGGGTTTCATATCCAGCGAGACTTCAAACTTGGTTTGTAAGCTCCAAAAGTCTATTTATGGACTTAAACAGGCATCCCGAAGCTGGAATCGTCGTTTTGATGAGATAATTAGATTATCTGGATTCATTAAAAATGAGGAAGAACCATGTGTTTATAAGAAAGTTAGTGGGAGCATGATAGTTTTCCTAGTCTTGTATGTAGATGACATCCTTATCATAGGAAATGATATAGGGATGACGGAAAGTGTGAAAGCCTACCTTTGCAAGAACTTCTCCATGAAAGATATGGGTGAAGCTTCCTATATACTAAGGCTCTACCGAGATAGAGTCAGGAAGCTATAAGGTTGTCACAATCGACGTACATAGACAAAATGTTAGAAATGTACAATTTTACCAACTGTAAGGCAGCAAATGTACCTATCCGATACGGCATACATCTTTCGAAGAAAATGGCACCTCAAACTGAAGAAGAGAGAGTTAGGATGTCTAACTTGCCATATGCTTCTTGTATTGGAAGTATAATGTATGCTATGTTATGTACTAGACCTGACATCAGTTTCGGCGTCAATGTGACCAGTCGATATCAATCTGATCCAGGTAATGATCATTGGACAGCCGTGAAACATATCCTAAAATATCTTTAAGGCACCAATGCTAAGTTTCTGATATATGGAGAATATGAGCTAGAAGTTAAGGGTTATACAGACTCCGACTTCCAGGGAGATCCAGATGATAGAAAATCTACATCAGGATACATATTTACCCTTAACGGTGGTGCAATTAGTTGGC
Organism: Zanthoxylum bungeanum; assembly: GCA_019454045.1. Classification (NCBI taxonomy): domain Eukaryota; kingdom Viridiplantae; phylum Streptophyta; class Magnoliopsida; order Sapindales; family Rutaceae; genus Zanthoxylum; species Zanthoxylum bungeanum. The sequence continues at coordinate 106,059 of SKCR01034630.1, forward strand.
GTTGTTCAAAACAAGGCTCAACAACTGATTCCACCACTGAGGCAGAATTTATAGCGGCTTCAGAAGCTGCTAAAGAAGCTGTTTGGATTAGAAATTTTATCACAAAACTTGGCGTTGTGCCTAGTATTGCGGATTCGATCCCATTATACTGTGATAATAACGGAGCCATCGCACATGCTAAGGAGCCGAGGGCGCATTCCAAGTCTAAACATGTGGAAAGGAAATACCACGTAATTAGAGAGATAATTGAACGAAAAGACATAGTGGTCTTAAAGGTTCAAGGACAAGACAACATAGCAGACCCGCTTACAAAGGCCTTACCCCCTAAGTTATTCGATAAAGATGTGGAGGAGATGGGACTATGGTACCATCCAGATTGGCACTAAGCAATTGGGAGTTTGATGGAGTTGGTGCTTGGAGTGCCAATCCAAATTGTACATTTTATTATTTATTAATAAAATGACTATATTTTTCATTTCATACCCTATTAATGGTATTGTCATTACGCGTATTAAATTGATGTATCGTTATGCTAAGAATGACATTGACCTTAGAATAGTTTTGACACTAGGTGTAAACTATTCTTCAAGTAAATATTCCTAGTCGTTGGTTTTGGAATACGGTCGAATTCCTATAACCTAGAAGACTAGCACATGTCGTATATTGGAATTAGAGTTCCAATGGTTTCACGCGATGTACCATGAGTTTTGGAAACACGTATAGACATGTGGGTATTCGTTGGAGCGAATATTGAATGACTCATTGGTGATTCCTAATAGTTGGAAGTACACACCATCGTCAATAGGAATCTCCTCGAGTCGAGTAGCATATGTAATCCTTTGACTATAGGATAACATTGATTTTGTGTGAGATCCTCCACACTTAGATGCCATGTATGTCAGAAACCTTTCATGGTATGGCCTCTAGATGTTCGTTGGGTGTGGACTGATGCACACAGTAATCAAGTGCGAAGCAAGATAGGATCCGTCGGCCCGTATGTGTACCATAAGGGGTTTAGGTATCCATGTTAGTAAAGTCACGATTCTTAAATCTTTGGCTAAAGTCGATCACCTAGGGTGGATCGCATCAATTATGAAGAATCGTGGACATGTCGACATGAGATGTGCGTCTTGGAAACTTGACGGTATATTCTATGTTTCCTAAGCACAACTCGGATAGCCTACGATGGAGGGATTGTTAAACATATGTGATGACCTCGACTTGTATAGATCAGAAAGGTCGTTCGTGTTTTTCGCGAATTCGGAGGTGGCCGAATTGTATACATATTAGCTAGGCTTATATGACGAACGTATCTGAACTTAGAGAGTCCCAATATGAAGTGCACTCGTTGAGCACTTCCGTTGAGCACTTGGGTAGCCGATTATTTTTGATAAAATATAATATTCGATATTATAATTATCAACTAAGATAATCAAGTGTTATTGGATAACATTGATTATTTACTTTGACCTAATTGGATTAATTCAATAATTACACAATGGCTTAATTGTAAAATCATAATTATCTCTAATCATATTTAACTAATCCATTTCCTAATCTTTGGCTTGATTTAATTGTATTAAATTAAAGTGGGAGACAATGGAGATTAGTCACACATAATTATACATATTTGGACAAATTAGATTAAGCCCACTTAAAAGTTGATTAAAACTTTTATTAATTAAAAATTGCCTAAGTTTTGCTATAAATAGCAAGCTTTAGGAATGTTTTAATTACAAGTTCAAATACAAGCATAAGCAAATTCTTGAGAGATTAGCCCAAGTTAGAGAAGTGTTTAGAGAAGCTTGTGAGGTCTCTACAACATTTTATCTAGGAGAAATCAAGATTGGATCTTGAAGTGAAGCTTGGAAGCATTAGAAACAAGATTGGATCTTGAAGTCAAGCTGCACACCTTGGAGGTTCTTCAATAATTTCAACAAGGAGAAGTAGATTAGATCTTGCATCAAGCTTACTAGGTAATGTTTGATCTTCTCCAAAACTATGTTTTTTTTTGTGTATTAGATGCATGATCACATAGCTTAATGTTGAATAAGGCTAATCAATTGAGTTAGGATACTTTAGAAGTATAAACACAACATGCTTGTAATTAGGTCAAAGATGTTCATGTTGGACATGGAACAATTAATTAGAGTTTGGAACTCTAGATTAAAGCTTAGAGTTATGGCTACCATTCTATATTCACATGACCACCTTTAGGTGGACTAGAATTGTTCACGGGACATTTCGTCATTGGGATTCTAAAATGGTTTGTGTAATGGATTCAAAATTTACGCTAATGCGTATTTAGAATAAATTTATGTTTTTGGAAAAATATTTGATATTTTGAAAAATTAGATTTTTATTCTATAACATGTGTTTATGTTGGTTTTGAAATTGAAAATTATTTTTGAGTGTTTTTAAGTGTTTAGGGAAGACCGGAAGCAATTAGGGTAATAGACCTAATTGCATCAGCTCACTGGAAAGTGTGTTCCAGTGAGCTGAGCAAAAGTGTGTTCCAGCTAACTGTAGCACGTGCGTACTCACGTACGGGCACGGTAATTTTATTTTTGTTCGTTTTGGAGTTTCCGGACTCCGATTCAGTCCCGGTTTTTTCCTATACCCTCGTAATGGAATATAGTATTTCATCAAATGATTTAAAATTACACCCATACTTGATATCCATGGGTTAGACCCATTTCCGCTGCTCGGGGCACCGATCCGACCCTAGGGGTTCCACAACTGCCCCAAGAAATGCAATGACACTTTAATTCCGTCATCAAAATTAAGGATTAGATCCTTGTACCTTGATGATGAAATTAAAGATCTTTGTAGATCTATTCTTAGATCTTAGAAGTACAAATTGCAAAAGAAGCTTTTTAGCTCGTGTATGTCAGAGGGTAGATCTGTCGAGCACTAGGTGTCGCAGATGATTGCTGACATCGATCAGCTAGGTTAGCTGGGCATTACCTACGAGGCCGAGACTACCAAAGATTTGATCTTATAGTCTTTACCCGAAAGTTGGGGCAGATTCATTATGAACCAAGAGTAAACTCTTGGAGAGTTGATGGCTATACTCTAGGAGACACATCCATAGCTTCTAAAAAGGGGCAAAGGGAAAATCATCATAGTCTTCTAGGAAGACAAATGACATATCCCAAGATGTCTGCCTAAACTGTGGCAAACGGGGTCACTGGATGCGTGACTGCCGTATGGACAAGGCAGACATGAAGGAAGTGAAGACGGGGCAAGACTCCGACTTCAAGTATGTTTGTCATAAATATGTTCACTATTAGTTTCAAAATTAGATTTTGATACTAAGTATTGTACATAAATATGTAATGATGTGCAGAATCTGCTGATTAGCAGGATACTGACTTCAATTGAGATTAATCTGCGAATCGAAAATGGGACGAGAGTCGCTGTTTTAACCGTAGAAACCTAAGTTTAGGAACATACATTCGGGTGTGTACTTAAATTAGGAAACTGTTACAATGTAACTAGTTTGACTAGAAACATTATCTCTATATCAGAGTATAATCTGTTGCGGATATACCTTTATATTCTAGAACACTAAAGTGTTTTATTTTATAAAGATGATATTGAGATAAACACATTAGATGTGAATAACAGTATTTATATTTTGAATATAAATGAATCTCAAACATATCACATGACAAACAAATAGCTCAAACTGATTTCATCAGATGAGACTTATTTGTGGCATTGTTGTCTGGGACACATTAAACAAGACTCGTATATCCACACTTTCGTAGAGTGGATACTAGGACAGATTTGATTCTATTCAAATAATGTCTACGAATCTAGTTTATTGGGCAAAGTGCCTAAAACACCTTTTACTTGGTAAAAGTGTAAGTGCCACTGATCTGTTAGCCCTCATTCATAGTGACGTAAATGGGCCCATGTCTAGCTAGGATAGAAGTGGATATGAACACTTCGTAACCTTTACGGATGTGGCATCGCATTATGGTTATGTGTTTCTTGTGAAACATAAATCGGAAACTTTTGATAAGATTCAAAGAGTTCCGACACGAAGTAGACAAACAGATCGACAAGAGTATTAAAACCGTCACGGTTAGACCGTGGTGGAAAATACTTAAGCAAAAGTTTCTCGATTACCTGAAAGAGTATAGTATTCTTTCACAGTGGACTCCTCCCGGAACACCTCAATGAGTGGTGTGTCCAAACGGAGAAACCGAATTTTGTTGGACATGATAAGGTAATCATGAGTCGCTTTGAGCTACCATTTTCCTTCAAGGGATATGCATTACACAGTGCAATACTTATTTTGAATAAGGTTCCATAAAAATCTGTTAGACAGACTTCATATTAGATATGAATAGGAAAGAAACATGGTTTTCTCATTCCTGGTGATTTGGGAATGTTGGGCATACGTTTGGATGATATCAAACTAGAACCCAAATCGGATAATTGCCTAATGTAGGTTATCCTAAGGGAAACCAAAGTATAGTACTTATACAACTCACTAGAGAACAATGTAATTATTGCTCGCCATGCGATTTCCTAAGAGGAATACTTATATGCAGTGGAAAGTGGGAGGAAAGTAAACCTCGATGAAAATCGGAGTAATACTATTCCAGGCACCAAGTCCTAACGGAACACAAACAGTTCATTAAGGATGAAAACTGTACCATAATCTTCGAATACACAAGAACCACGTAAGTCGGAGAGAGTCAGAAAACAACCTGAGAGGTATGGGTTTCTGATCTCACCTCATGAAGATGTCAATCTTATTGAGGAAGACAAAATGACTACTTATGAGGAAGTGATACAAGGTATCGACTCCCTATTATGTCAAAGTGCCATGAAGTCCGAAATGGATTCCATGTATACCAACCAAGTTTAGACACTAGTTGTTGTACCGGAAGGCATTTTGCCTATTGGTACAATATTAGTCTTCAAGGAAGACATATATGGATGGCAACATACAAACGTATAAAGCTAGGCTTGTAGCGAAAAGGTATCGTTATCAACATTGTGTCGATTACGACGAAACCTTTTAACACGTTGCCATGGTTAAATCCATTTGGATAATGCTTGCTAATGTTGTATGTTTCATTATGAAATATGACAGCTGAACGTCAAAAACGCTTTCCTTAAATGGAAACCTTTTGGAGGATGTTTACAACATCCTGACGATTTTGTCGTACCAAAACTAGCAAACAAGGTTTGCAAGTTAATTTGATCCATTTATGGATTGAAACAAGCATTACATTCTTGGAACTATATCGTTTTGATGTAATCATAATGGTGTATGATTAAATTCAAAATGAATATGATTCTTGTGTATATAAGGAGGTTAGTGGGAGCGCACTAACAGTGATTGTCCTAAATAATGATGATATATCATTTCTTGGAAATGATATTCCCATAATACAATCGGTGAAAGCTTGACTTTCATGAAAATTCTCCGTATAATTCTTGGGAGAGACAACTTTTATTCTAGGAATAAAGATCTACTGGGATAGATCTACAGGTTGTTGGCACTCTCCGAGAAACTCGTACATTGAAAGATATGTACGTGACCTGGTGTCTCATACGCTTTGAGCATATGGAGTCACAATCAGGCCAATCCAAGTGATAGTCACTGGATTGATGTTAAGAACATCCTTTAATATCTTAGATGAACTAAGAATGCTTTCTTAAGCTATGGAGAAGGAGAACTTGAAGTGACTGGGTTCACCGTTGCAAGTTTCCAAACCGACAATAACGACTGTAAGTCGTAATAAAGGTACTATATAGTTTGAATAACGGAACAGTGAGCTGAGAATCTTCCAAGCAAAATACTGTTGCCGAATAAACAACAAGAATATTTTTGCCACTGAGGCAGCAAAAGAAGCCATTTGGATCTTAATAATCCTAATTAGATTAGGAGTAGTTCTGTTAGCAGCTGAGCTAGGCTACAGCACAGGCTAAAGAATTAATGGTCTCATCAACGATCCAAATATATACTTCAACTATTCATCTGATTCGTTCGGATCATACATCGTGGTGATGTGATGATCGAATAATCGCATCAGATGATAACATTGCAAATCCGCTGACGAAAGCATTTTCTCAGCAGAAGTTTGAGCGAACCGTACATAGTTCAAGTGTAGGAAACTTGAGTGATTGGCTATAGGCCAAGTGGGAGATGTTGGACAATTATGACCAATAGCATCACTATTTGTACAGAACATGGTGTTGTTGTACAAATTAACTATGTGACAAAGGAAATTGCTATTTTATCATTTGTAATTGGATTACCGGGATATATAAATGATAAAAGGTCATTATGATTAGTTCCAGATTGAGATGATATGAGACAGTATCAATCCACAAAGGTTTAATCATTAAATAATCCATAGTCGTAGTATTATCGAGATTAGACATCGATAATGCAGAATAGACTAGTATTGCACTTGTGCGCGTTGTGGGAGCATAACGACATTGTTATCATATATTTGGATATTGGATACTCATGCAAGTGTAACATGAGGTTTTGTTTACCAATGGTACGGAAACAGCTTCGCTCTGGTTAGACCCCTCAAAATTCCATTGGTAGTATGACTATGTGTCTATGGAAGTCCGAATTAGGGTAGGTGTATTTGGTCTTAACCTGAGACTTGCACCGCTAATACTTGCGACAATCAATATACTTTGGTTTTGGTCGTCTAGGGATTTAACCGGTTCTGTGTACGCCTCTTCTGGGTATATTGAGAATCGTAGTGTATTGGGTGTGATGTCGAGATGAAAGTATCATTCCAGTCATAGTGGAGATGATGATCACATAGGATACGGAGCTGGGTGCTCTTATATGCTGCAGCTATCGGGATATTATGACTAGGTCATGTTTATCGATTAAAGAGACTAGTTACCAGAGATCCGATATGTGCTTCGTACGGGGCAGACACAATTCCAGCCCCAGGTCTAGCACGTGACATCCGATATTGGATCGCAATACGCAACACTACATATACTATGCCTGATACAGATTACATATTCCTTTAAGAATATTTCTGGAGAATTGGGTAGGCACGGTACTTTGCTAGAAGCCAACCATGTCTTGTAAATCTGTAAAATGTAATACTAGGTACGTATGTGTTCGGATAGTCCGACGACCGAATTTACTCTTAACATATCCGGGGATCTCATGGGTCGCTTCCCGAAGATTCACCGATGACGTATGACTCGCACATTATTAATCTGGGATTAATTAATAGAGAGAGAAATTAATCTAGGATTATTACGGAGATATTTTATCTGGGATAAAAATTATTTATAGAAAGAGAACGATTAATTTAGAATTAATCGATAAAATAATATATTCGATATATTAAACGAAATTAGATTTCGACGCGGAATTAAAATTGGATTTTAATTCGGGGCGAACGAGTTAATTTAGAATTAATTCGCAAGCGACGTGAATAGTAATTTTGCTAGGCATAATTATTTAATTAAATTTGATTTAATTACGTCGCAACAGAAAATTCGTTAATTCGGAATTAGCGAACCCGAGCCCGGTAGTGTTTTGCGGGCCCACTCGCATTTCGAATTCAAGTGCGGCCTACAAGTCACATCAAGCGTCACATCATTAGTGATTCAAGTGATAGATGTCTTATCACTTTGAGTGATATGATGTTAGTCACTTGTGATTGATGGGGGTGGTTGGAAGGCTTTATTGCCTTGTACTTTTGGATTTGAATTTTTGGTATTAGATTTTAGAAATCTAAATACACAAAACAAACTCATTTATTCTCTCTCTCTCCCTCCTCCTACCTCACGGCCAAGGGCCATTTTCTCTCTTTATCTCTCTCAAAACCGAGAGAAAGAAGAGAAGAACAAGGAAGATTTGTGGCAAATTTTTCTTATGCTAGCACATAAAGAGTCATCCAAAGGTGATAGGGAAACAAACCCTTGAGCATGGAATCCATTCCCAAGCTTGGAGCTTGACGATCCAAGGAGCATAAAAGAGGGCCATTGCTGAGAGCTTCAAGAAAGGAGAAAAAATTTTGTTGTTCCTCGCATCGCAAAAGCCGATCAAAGTGAGTATTCTGCAACTTTAATTGATGTATTCACATGTTTAAATGCTTTAAATGATCTTGTTGACCTAGAAAACTCAACACTCCCGAGCTCGTCCTCTGAGAAATCCTGCAAAACAAGGAACTAGAAGGGGGGTTATACCATTATACGATCTAAGTGAGTAGACAAAAAACTAAAATATTGTTGTAAAAATATTTGGTTCTAAAACCAAAAATTCAAGTAATAGCTTTATAAAAAAAATCATTTTTTCTATCTGAAATCTATGTACTTTTTTATGAAAAACTTATCTTTTCTAAAAAAGAAAAACCTCTTGGAAACTGTTCTGGAAACTTTTCTAATGTACAAGTTTCTGAAAACTGTCTCTGAAAAACTGGTTTCTATTTCTGAAAACTGTCTCTGTAAAACTGATTTCTGTTTCTGAAAAACCTGACGTATGAGGGCGTTACGTATCGCCGTCCCCCATACGCCTAACTAGAGCCAGAAGTGAAAATCCATGACTTTGGGGCGTTACATATCGCCGTCCCCCCAAGCAAGCCACTACTGCCCCTGAAACTGGTGGTCTTAGGGCGTTACATATCGTCGTCCTCCAAAGCATGCCACTACTGCCCCTGAAACTGGTGGTCTTGGGGCGTTACGTATCGTCGTCCCATAAAGCATGCCACTACTGTCCCTGAAACTGGTGGTCTTGGGGCGTTACGTATCGCCGTCCCCCAAGCCATAAACTAGAACTGGGGGTGCAGATCTTTGCTACCCTCAAAGCTCTAAAACTATGGTCTAGGGGCGTTACGTATCGCTGTCCCCTAGCCCTGAACTAGGATCTGGGGGCGTTACGTGTCGCCGTCCCCCCAGTCCTCTACATATGCACATGTTCTCTGTCTGTCAATTCCAAACTGTATCAAGTTACATACTGGGGTGAATTTTTTCCCCATGTCCCGAAAAACATAAAACTCTTGTTTCGAAATCGTCTGCCTTAAAAATATTTCTTTTCTCAAAACATACTAAGTAAAATATAACTGAATGAAACTATCGCCCTAACAGCAAAAAATAAGTCTGATTGGAAATAATAATATAGTAAAAGAAATCAACTTTTAAAGAAAATTTCTACTCACTGTAAGGAATCTGGTCGGTGCTTATAACGCTTGTTGAAGGATAATGTGATTCCTGCAATGGCCTATAAATGATAACTTGGTTAGATTACAAACCATGAGATGAATTTCGGAACTAGGCTACACCTTCTCAATTCAAGTATGTGATATCGTTACTTAGTTTATCATGCTTGTAATAAGATACAATGTATGCATATTAACTGATACGAGACCTTAAGGGTAGTCTCTAACACGCTAAGGTGGATCTGGGATAGTTTGAACTGTTTTTGGAACAAATTGTGCCATGCATCGCGATGCAACTCCTTGCGCGTCGCGACGCGGGGTGGTGACCAGAAGCGTGCGCCCATTTTTCTCTTGCGCATCGCGACGGTAACTCTTTTACGTCGCGGCGCGAAGCAGATTTCTAGGATTCCACTTTGCTCCTCCATGCTCATCCATCACCCAAAATTTTCCATAATCACTTCCAACACAAACTCATTGCACAACCCAATTTATTGAACTTCAAATTACCAATTCTATATCAAATTATCATTCTCCACAACTCTTTAATCTCATCATAAGTATTTTTAAATTAAACACTTAAAACTTCCAAAATTTGGGACTTTATTCTACCACCCAAATTCTTATTCAATTATCACTAATACACAACCCTTATTATGCCAACATCTCAAATTAATCATAAATTTCCAAAATCCAACATATCAAATTTGGGTCAATGAATCTTATCTTCTTTCTGTGGTTTCCTTCATCCTCCAAGTCTCCTAAGGTTGACAAGCTCTTCCTCTATCTCTTTTCTTCTTCTTCTTCTTCTTATTTTTCCTCTCATCTTCTTCTTGTTATTCTTCTTCTTTTCTTCCTCACTTTCCTTATTTTATTCTTTTCTTCTTTTCTTCTTTCCTCTCACATGTTTCTTCTCTTCCTCTTGTATTAGTGAATAGTATCTCCTTTTATATTTGGCCATAAAAGAAATGAGAAGAGTGTAGAAATTTGGAGAAACTTGAAAATTTACTAAAGTGTCTCTCAGTTACTATTCATATGAATTTGTGATCTGTATTTTTAGCCCATTTCTGGTTCGAATTTGCAAACATGTTCCACACGAAAGTTGTAGATCTCAGTCTCATCTTTCCGACGATATGAAATTCATAAAAATCAGAGTTCATATGAGAAAGTTACGGCCCAAATACTATGGGCTGTCCGGAGTGGGACATCGTAGAATTCGCATCGAAGTTTCGAAGAACTCTCCGTATATCCCCAAAGTCGTTCCATGAATATATATATATAACACACACACACACACATTCGAACATAATTTATATTACGTCATCTTCGTCTCGTAATACCACGATTCCACAATATAACAGTAGTGGTGACTATCGATCGTTACACATCCTCTCCACAAAGTTCAGATATAGCAGGGGTAACTTGATGATTCTCCTCTGACACACGCCACCACGTGAACATGCATTTACAGGCTAGCATCATAATTGTAGCGTGTGAGAGTATCCAAAAAAGTGTGATTTAATGAAATGTCAGATGACAGATCTATTTTTGATGGAACAGACGGAACAGAGAGGCCAATTGGCAGTAATGGGTTCACGTGGCTGACGTCATGAGGATGGTGGAATAGTGGTTATTTTCCTTAGTATTTAAAGGGGTTGAGAATGCTTTTGCTAGGGTTAGCTAATTTATTTTCAGGTACCACTTGTAAAAAAGAGGTCGGCCAAGCCCGATCAAGTTATAGAATCAGTCTTTTTTCTTGTTCCTGTGGACGTAGGTTGGGTTCATTCTGTCGAACCACGTAAATTCTTTATCGATCTTTGTGTTTGTTCTCGTTTTCTGTTAAGTTTGTTTTTGGTTCCCAACAAACCAAACAAATTCACAATTTAGGGAAGATTATTCAAGGAGCGAGTTTTCAGATTTATCTCTGGAACGAAAATCAACCGTCAACAGTAATATGTTTTGCAAATCACATTTACAGTAATTTTAGTTTATGATAATAGGAAATTGCATCAACTTAATATGCTTTGGTGTGAATTTAAGAGGTTATTTAAAAAGAAAAAACCAATATTAAACTAATAATATTTTAAAGAAAACGATTGAGATTTCGTAAGAAAACTGATTTTTTTTTTTATACAAAAAATAAAAGGCAGAATTTTCGCTATCTTCAAAAGAATATGAACCAGTTAAACTATTTATTATTATTATTTTTTAAATCATTGAAAATCCCACCGCCAATCACTCATTCTGAGCTTAAACAGAACATATAAAATCTCTAGTTATCTCAGGTTCTTACAAAAAACGCACCATCTAGATTCGATCCCAAGACCTCGAGGTAATATCCTGAACACTACACTATCAAACCACGTCCCTCGGGGAAGAACCGATTAAACTATGAGACAAGACATAATCTATCGTGAAACTGACTAAATAGATTTTAATTTTATTCATTAGCAATTGAACATGCAAATAAATGAATATTTTCAACTTCAAAACAGCTGCACATAAAAAATTATGACATTTGATGAACATTAAAAATTATACATTTAATAAAAGAAAAATTAATCATTTTATACTTATAGTTTCAATAATCTCATTAATTTAATACATTTGTGAAATAATAGTTATATTTATATTTTATATATTTATTGTGAATTTTATCTCTTGTGTGGGTAAAATACTACTTTGGATGTTCAACAGGAAAAATGGATATGAAATCTGAATTCCAAAACCCAGAAAACCAAAAAGATTGTGACAATTAGATTCAAATCGGACTTGGAAAATATTTATCGTGTTTAGATTGATAACAAAGTGATTTTATAAAATATTTACCCACACATATCTTATTATTATAATATATATATATATATATATATATATTATATATATAATATATATATATATATATAATATTTTGGAGGTCCCGATTTATATAAATAATATATATATATAATCCTTTGGAGGTCCCACTAAGATTTATTAGAACAATTTGCACAAATAAGAAAGATATTACGGTTCACAAGGAATATAAAATTGAAGTTGGCTTGAGTCGCGGATTAGGTCGCTCTCTTTAAGATGTTTCGCGGCTCTCCTCAAAATTTGTGCTAGCAGTATGTCAGCCTCACCGTCCCCAGGATAAAACAAACCCAGAAAAGTATTGTCTCAATCGATTTTGCACAAAACCGATTGGTATACTCACACCGAAAAATTATTTGCTCGGGAACATCATCTATATCGATTTATTTATTTATTTTATTTTAAATTTTTTTTTTTTTGTGGGATTATGTCAGAAACAAATTTATCAATGTTTCAAATTCCATATTGTAGCTAACCATTTACGAGCCTCGGCTGATTACCAAAACCGATACCAGCCAAGCAAAAGACGGCCAGCAATAAGCATGGAAACGATTTTGCGAAGCCATTGATCAAGGCACCAGCATGAAACAAAAAAAAACCACAAAATAAATAAACAATTTTCTTTCAAATTGTTCTCGTCACCCTTGAAGCTGCAATTGATGATAATAAAGCTGCCACGACATGAATATAGTCAAGGTCTCACTGTCATACTGACAGTACTGATTCGTTGACGAGTTCGCATTTTTCTTCCTTACACCTACGGGAAAAATTTCTCCAAATATGGATCCATTGAAGTCACACCACCAGAAATCCCAATATCATAACCAAAGATGAGGACACCCATAGCAGTAATAATACAGGTTACTAAAACAAATGGAGTGAGGTTTCCAGGGTACTCTTTCCCATTACCCTTGTCAAATCCCCCAACGGCAGGCATTTTTTTCGTTTTCTTAATCTAAAAATAGCGAAAGAGAATGATGAATATAAATACGAAGAAGAAATGAAAGAAGAAAACTTTGAACTCAGAAGAGTTAGCAGGCTTAACTAAAGAAGATACAGCTACAGACTTCAGATTCAAAATCGGTTCCTCGAGGGAATAGGAACCACAAGAGCTTTAGCCATAATATATCATCCAAGTAGAATGAAAGGTCAAAAAACCATTATTAAATTAATTAATTGTTGTTATTTGTTTTGTGATATATGTTATTTTCTTTAAATTGTAACTCCTTTTAACACCATAAAAACTATTTAATTGAGCATTTTAGTGACTTAAATGATAATAATAATTTGTGGATTTTTGTAACTCCTCCGAATATTAAAGTTTATATTAAAATTCGTTAAAAACTAACAAGATTTTATATAAATAATATTATATATATATATATATATATATATATATATATTATTTTGGAGGTCCCACAATTATATATATATATAATAATATAAAAAATAATGAAAAATAAAGATTTATCACCCACCTTTCCCGGAAAGGTGGATGACAGATGCATGCAAATTGCATGCTTTTTTTTAGAATACAAATTGCAAGCTGAGCAGAGCTTCCACCATATATTTATGTCTTTGAGAATTTGTGAAGGATTATAACTCTGGTGTGTTTTATTTTTTAATTATTATTATAATTTTTTTCACTAATAAAATTATAAGTGTTTTTATTCAAATCATGAGTAACTAATTTGCATCTCGTTGGGGTTAAGAGTGAAATTATTGGTATGAAAATATAGGTAATTTTTTTATATTATATATATATATATATTCGGATTATTTCACAAATAAAATATGATCTCTTTCCAGTTCATTTAGGACTCTTAATTAGATGTAGACAATCTCTGATTGACACAGATAATACATAAATCTCATAATTGTAAGAGAGTGAACTATTAAAAATATGAATTGATTATTAATAAACATTGTTACCACATTTATGAATGATTTTATATGTTTTGACATAATTTAGTATATTGACATTGACTAATTATAGACAATACAGATTGCATGTGTTGACATAATTAATACATGATAATCACAAAATAATTTAATTGAGATATAATTATAATTTATATTTTATAAAAACTAAAAATTATTTTGTATTTGAAATACCAAGAGTAGATACTATAGCCCCAAGGACATAATTAATACGCGATAATCACGAAATAATTTAATTGAAGAAATAATTATAATTTATATTTTATAAAAATTAAAAATTAAAAATAATTTTGTATTTGAAATACCAATAGTAGATCTTATAGCCCCAATATTTTATTTTATTATTACAGTCCAATTTAAAATTGCTTATCACTTCAATTAATTCATCCATTTTTTATTTTTTTACTCGAATTATTATTTTTTCCTACTAAATCTATTTTATGTGGATCGATCCCGTACTCACAGATTATTTATAACTTCGACACTCTTATACTTGGGAATAAAGAATCACTTTGTGAGTGTGATATATTTTTTGCGCCATTGCCGGAGAATATAATTTAGTAGATAAAATAATAATTTAATATCATTATATTTTATTTTATTTATATTTCTTATTTATTAATTTTTTTTTCTTTTTATTTTTCTGCCTCTCGCGTTTTTTCTTTGCATTTATGTA